>BSYO01000036.1:8488833-8514405 GCA_033239525.1 Nepenthes gracilis | reverse complement strand
CATGTGCAACGACCAAGTGAGCGCTGCCGCCTCGTCCGGCATCATTGTAAGGAGAGGATCCTCGGCTCTGAGACGGCCGAGATAAATGGCGGGAGGTCATGGCTCCGATGACACCATCACGGAGTCATGTCAACCTAAGTGAATGCCCTCATACGGCCTCCGCAATGCACGTCCATCCGTCACCAAACGAATACGCCATGCCTACGATGCCGAGCCGAGGACTATGAAGAGGCAATGAAGGACGACAACAAAGAGGAATGACTGGAAGCCATGAAGAAGGAGATGAGCTCCCTTCATGAAAATCACACATTCGACTTGGTTAAACTTCCTAAGGGGAAGAAGGTCCTCAAGAACAAATGTATTTATCGCTTGAAGCAGGAAAGAATACAAGAAGCCTAAATACAAGGCACGGTTGGTGGTAAAGGGCTTCAGTCAACAAAAGGGGATTGATTTTGATGACATCTTTGACCCAGTTGTGAAAATGTCCTCCGTCCGGCTTGCATTTAGCCTGCCGCGCCTAGACTTAGAGGGAATGGGATGACGTCCGATCGCATTCCTCCATGGAGAGCTTAAGGAGGAAATCTACATGGAACAACCGGAAGGATTTAAAGCTAAAGGGAAGGAGAAACTTATTTATCATCTAAGGAAAAGTTTGTATGGATTAAAGCAAGCTCCTAGGCAATGGTACAAGAAATTTGAGTCACCATGACCAAATTGGGGTACTCTGCATGACAACTCGTGACCACCGCTGCATTCGTACAGTAAATTCCTGATGATGATTTTGTTGCTCTTCTATAATGAAATGAAGGCCGATCAGCCTGGACGCAACGCGAGACCAGATAAAGTCAAGGATAAAGCCTGACTCGCCATTTGCCATAAAGGACTCGATCACGGCAGACATGAGCCAAAATCTTACGCGATTGGAAGGTAAGCGAGTTGCATTGCCTCAAGAGAACTATCTCGGCAAACCGCCTCCAACGATTCAACATGGAGAAATCAAAGCCCGTGAGTACACTGTCGCAAATCAATACAGCCGAGCATTCACAATACTCCGACTACGATGACGAGAAGAAATACATGAAAGACGTCCCTCACTCATCACCGCAGAAGCCCACTGGATATCCTAGTATGCAAATTGCACTTGACATAGTTCATGCCGGGATAGTTAAATGCATTTCCTCTCTCGTCCAATCCTAAAAGCGAGTAATCGTCCGTAATGAAGGGACTGGGCGAGATATATTCGGTACTTCCAAGAGGTGCTTGTGTCTTGGAAGTGACAAATCTCGCTCAAGGATACTCGACGCCGAATATGGTCAAATGGGAAATGTCGACACACGCAAATCCACATCGTGTTACTTAATAAAATTTACTGAGGTACTGCTGCATCTGCTACAAAAGTGTAACTCTATCCACAACCGAAGCCGAATACATCGGTGAACAGAGAAGCCACAAGGAGATGCTGTGGATGAAGGAGTTCGTTCAAGAGTTAGGCATCAAATAGGAAAGATATGAAGTACTTTGTGACAATCAAAGTATCATTCATCTATGTAAGAATTCTTTATTCCATTTCAGATCAAAGCACATTGATACACGATATCATTGGGTGCTAGAGGTGCTGGAGGAAGGTCTTCTGTCATTGGACAAGATTAGCACGGAAGAGAATGGGGCAGACATGATGACGAAGATTCTACCGAAAGGGAAGAATGAGACATGCTGCAAGATGGCCGGGTTAACAGACTTAACTTCCGCACGATCAAGAGGGGAAGTTTGTCGGTAAAAATCTTCCGCTGGAAGAAAGTTTCATGGCCAACTTTGTTGGATCGATGGATTCGGCCAACATCGGCTGGGTTTCAAAGAATCGAGTTGACCGTCATCACGAGGATTCTCGTGATTGGGTATAAACATTTTGGCCAACATGATGTTAACTGCTTTTAATTTGATGACGGCCAATAGATGTCAACCTAGATAAGCCACATGACGGCTAACAAGCAAGTAATCGCTGGTTTAGGAATCGTACCTTGATAAAGGGAGTTTGTTCTTTGCCCTCAAAGGCACGCGTATGGTCCGGACCAAGTCGAATAATTATCGGTTGTGAGCAAATTGGTTACCGTGAGTAAGTACTTGGATCACCAAATGCCTTCCAATCGAAAAGGATTGTAAGGATCCGAAAGGTTCCGGGCCTTGAAGAGTTTGCGTGGCAGAGATCTGGGTTTGGAGTAAACGCCGGGATCTAGATTGTCGTCGCTGGTGCTCGATGTGGGTTGGCAGGTGGTGTGGTGTGCGGATCGTATTGTTGTGTGTCATTGTTTCTCTCTCTCTCTCTCTGATACCATGTAAGAAACGAAAACCTAATCGAAGAACCAGGAGGAAGACGAAGACGAGGGAGGCGACGAAGAGTATTCTGGAATCAGGGTTCCTTCGTGGGAAAAGAAACCGGGCTTTGGAAGGAACGAAAAGCTGAGCGCATTGAATGCGCGTCTCATTTCACTGCACAACGAATTATTACAGATCGGAGGGCGTGCATATATACACGCAAAATACACCCATACATACAACGGTAAAATACACATGCCTAAAATAAAATTATACACCATCATCTCTAAAAGACAAAAAAATAAAATACTACCTAAAATAAAAAAAACAATCCAAAATATTAATATCTATTTATTATTTTCTAATAGCAGTATCTCCCAAAAGTTTGGGGGAGTATGCTCTCCTCGAAGGATGAAATTATCAGCTGGGTGGGGGAGTGGGGACATGAATCACACATGGCTCATAAATATATTAAAAAATTTGACTTAAACTTATTGACAATAGATTTTTTTATGAGATAATTTAAGTCACGGATGAGGTAGAGATGACTTAACAAAGTTATTAATTTCTTTGGTGTAAGCAGTTGATTTTCAATAGTAAACTATTGATTATTAGTTATCATCCAGGAAAATTTATAAGAAAAGAAGGTGGCTCTTGAAACTTCCTGTGTGCTATTTTCACCAATTTTAGATATTAAATGTTTCTTTTTTGTTAATGAAGATAAAATGGTAATATCTTAGAAAAAAATATTTAATTGTTAGGTGAAAATCAAAACTCAAGGGAATTTTCATTATTGTTTTAGGAATATCAATCACCGTCTTAAATACGTTTTTTTTTTATTTGTAAGTAAGTATTTTGGATTATCGAGAGAAAAAATTACAAAAGCTATGTTTTATCTCCAAGTATTTTAACTCAAAATAAAACATAAAATGCAAAGATAGAATCACGATCCGATGACATCAAAAAATACCAACATAGCCTCAAAGAGAACATCGCTCAAAATGTAAGATGAAATTACATAAGAGAAGACACTATATCGACAACCTTGCAAGATCAACTTGCATTTCAACCGCAAACAACACCGACCATCTTAAATACGTGACAATCCAAATGTCTCGGTGCTCTAAAATTCAAGGCCACATAAAAAGTTGACATTTGTGTCCAGTTGGATTTACCCGTCCAAGATTTCTCCTTCCGAATCGGTTATCCCCTACTCATTCCCCAAATCTTCTTCCCTTTCTTTCTACGCTCTGATCCAAATCCTAGAAAACACAAAAATGGGCTTTGAAGGAGATGAAGAATCAGCATCCGATGTGCGCCAAAACTCCAAGTTCAGGCTCAACTCTCCCATCGTTCAAGTTGCCCTTATAGGCCTAGTCTGTTTCTGCTGCCCCGGCATGTACAACGCGCTTGCCGGCATGGGCGGTGGCGGCCAAGTGAACCACAAGGCGGCCAACAACGCCAATACGGCCCTCTACGCAACCTTCGCAGTCTTTGGCATTCTGGGTGGCGGCATTTACAACATCTTAGGCCCTAGACTCACTCTCTTTGCCGGGTGTTTGACGTATGCCCTCTATGCCGGGTCCTTTCTTGACTACAACCACCAGCACAGCCAGACTTTCGTCGTCGTCGCCGGCGCACTCCTCGGCGTCGGCGCCGGACTCCTTTGGGCAGGGCAGGGGGCAATCATGACCTCCTATCCAACAGCAAAAAGAAAAGGGACCTATATCTCAATCTTTTGGAGCATATTCAACATGGGTGGGGTGATTGGTGGGCTGATTCCTTTCATCCTGAATTATAACCGCGGAGAGGCCGCTTCTGTCAATGATGGGACTTACATTGGTTTCATGTGCTTTATGGTAGCTGGGGCACTTCTATCCTTAGCTATTTTGCCTCCCAGTAAGGTGGTTCGAGATGACGGGACTCGCTGTACTAACATTACGAACTCGAGTGTCTCGATCGAGTTGGTTGAGATTCTGAAGCTGTTCACCAATTGGAAGATGCTGTTGATATTCCCAGCGGCTTGGGGGGGCAACTTTTTTTACACTTACCAGTTCAATTATGTTAACGGGGAGTTGTTTAATTTGAGGACTAGAGGGTTTAACAACGTGTTCTACTGGGGGGCACAGATGTTAGGCTCTTGGGGGATTGGTTATCTGATGGATTTCAGCTTTAAGAGTAGGAGGAGAAGGGGGTTTTTTGGGATTGCTGTTGTGGCTGTGCTTGGCACAGCGATTTGGGGAGGTGGGCTTGCTAATCAGCTTAGGTACTCAAGGGATGATATGCTTGAGAAGTTGGATTTTAAGGACTCTGGTTCTGCTTATGTTGGACCTTTTCTGTTGTATTTCAGCTTTGGGTTGCTTGATGCCATGTTCCAAAGCATGATTTACTGGGTCATTGGTGCATTGGCGGACAGTTCGGAAATTCTTAGCAGGTAAAGCTATACTCCCCAGTATCCTGGGCCAATTCATCCTTTCGAACTATGTTCTGTCTGAACGAGTAATTTGAAAGCTCAATTTGACGAACCAAATTGCAGCCCCATTGTTTTCATAACAAGCTAGTGCTCATTTCTGGTTGACTCTAGAAAAGCTCCTCCGCTCTAGATATTGAACGCAGACATACAAAATTTCTGTCACAACAAGCTTTTGGCTTATTGATAAGCGTATCTGATTAAGCGTCCAAGCTTGTCTGAATAGCTTATCTCGTTAGTTGAAAAACTGGACACCAGCTGACGCCTTGCGTTTGAACGAAATAGTACCAACAAATGTGCCAAACAGTAAGTCATAACACAAATTTCATTCTCACGGAAATGAAATTTTATTTGCAAATGTTCCCAGGTATAGTGGATTCTACAAGGAGTACAAAGCGGCTGGGGCAGCAGTTGCTTGGCAAATTGATGCCCACAATGTGTCGTACCTTAACCAGTTAATTGTAAACTGGGCCCTTATTACAGTAAGTTACCCCATGCTCTTCCTACTTGTAATGTTGGCTGTCAAGGATGACAATGACACTCAAGACCAAGCCCCAGAGGCGGCACTCTTCTAGCAGCACGTCCTGCTTCTGCCAACGACGGCAACATTAGCTGAACAAAATTGCATAACTTACTCGTGGCACAAATATTTATTTAAGTTGTAAATGGTACATACACACCATTCTTTTGGTGTCCATGCATTATCATGTCCGTCTTATTTTATACTGCTGTTCTAAACATTCTCAACCATGAAAAGCCCATTCTCTGCTACTAATAACTGCTCCTGGTTTCATTTGCCTGTTATGTAGCCGTCCTTATTGATCTGGGTTGCAAAAGGTTGTAGACGTATGGCTTTAACCAGGGTTATGTTCGGGCTTCCACGGTCACAGACAAACTTCACAAACTTCAAACGAACACTGTAAGAGTAGATATTATAGGAAGTAAATATAACACTGTCTGCGAATAATCGGATCCCACGAAGTACGGTATCATAAAAGTGTGAATAAACCATTGTCTTTGTATAGAAAACAAACCTAAATAGAAAAAAAAAAAAAAAAAAAAACTGAAACAGAGCAAATCAAAACCATTGTCTTTGGATGGAAATCGAAACTAAATAGAATATATATATATACTGAAACAGAGCAAATCAAAACCGTTGTCTTTAGTTGTGCAATTGTGTAGGGGCTCTCTCATTATATCTTTCTAAATGGAAAGTGCAAAGGGGTGCAATGTAAAATATAAATGTCAATTATCAATGAAACTCTTACTATGTTTAGCTTTGTCATAGTTTATTGCTTCATTATTGTAGGGTATATGAATTTGATCTGTATATGTATATGGAGTTTGGACATCGGAATTTAGTACAAAATGGGTTTTTTCATAGTCATAGTAAAAATATGAGAAATTTTGCTAAGCCATCTTTAGTGTTCCATGCCCTAAAAAGCATTAAGTGTTATATTGTCTTCAAGTTAATCAACTTTTTAAAATCAAAATAGCTTCCAATATTTGCCTCTTTTAAAGGAAAAATCTTGAGAACAGATTAGGGTGATTTTAATCAACTTGCCACTGGTCAGACGTTTTGGCTGAGCATGTACATGCCATTGTTAAACCTTCTGCATCGAAATAAAAAATAAAACAATATAACGTTAAATTCATTCAACAAAAATCTTTTCTGGACATCCCTTGGAAGCCGGCTACCTAATCTTGTTGCTGTGCAATGCTACAATTAACTCATTTGAAATATGGTGAAGTTTGCAAGAATGAGTTGCCAGCTCACTTAGATATGAAAATAGATAATTCATCACATTTGAAATAAGGGACATCAAATGACTTGTAAAAATCGCAAAACTTTAAACTAATGACTAACTGATAATCCCCGTAAAAGTTAGTAATGCCACTACATTTTTACCCTTTAGATAGGGCTTCAAACCACTATTATATTCCGTTGGTGGGTCTTTTTAAATTTTTCGTAACACAAAATAACAGACATATTGCTAAATGTATTTACCATTAATTTTGGTTCATTGGCTATATGTACGAAGGAAATCTATATAAAATGATTTTTTTATTTTGGAAACAATAAATTTAACACCGTGATTGGCCGTGTAAATTTGCCATAAATTTTGAACATATCATATACTTGCAGATAATTTTTGAGGAACTTAGGCTACAAATTTCATGATTTCAAAAAGAGAACCGAATTTAGCTATGCATGCAACTAAAACTCAAAGAGAATCATAAACGACTATATGCATAGAGGATTAATATAATAATATCAGATTTTTAACAAATGATGGAAGGAATTTCGAAATTTAGCTTCAACCATACGCATAAAAATGGAGCTGCAAATGAGTTGAAGAGAAGCAATTACTGCTTACATTTGCAAATATTTTGTATTATTATTATTATTATTATTATTATTATTATTTTGTGGCTGTTTAAGCGTTAAAGGGTTGATGATTGGACCCAACCTTGGCTGTATCTGAATATATCTAAATCGTCGCTGTAACATCTAAATTAGCACAATATCTTCGGCTAATAATAATAATAAAGGAAAAATATAATGTTAAAGAGTTAAATGCTCTGTTTTTTTTTTTTTGTTGTTAGGGTAAAATCTAAACCAGCAATAGTGTTTTAACGTCCGAAAGGATTGATGTGAATACAAGGGTTTTGCGTGAAGATATTTGGAAAGGGAGTTTGACTGATATGAGAAGTGACAAATTATATTACCTAATCAATATGCAATAGCTAGTTGGATTGGGAGTATCTAAACAGTAAGCGAAATCCGGCTGATTATTATTCGCACTTTGTGATTCTAAAAATTCATTCCAAATATCACCGAAGGTTGGGGAGTGTTTTCTCTATAAAAGTTTTATACATTTTTTAATTTTAATTAATTATTTTTTAAATATATAATTATAATTTAATTATTATAAAGTAATTAAATTTAATTATGATGGGTTCAACTATATTTGTTATAATTATAACAATATATATCTGTTATTTTCCCCTGTTTGAACTCCATGATATTGGGAATTTGGGTCTGCTTGAAGTTGATAAAGAAACATTATGAAGCTTAATGAGAATATCAAGCGCACATCTAGACTTGGTGAAATAATCGGAAAAGGCCTTTGTCAAAGCTTGTTTGGTTTTTTAATTATTATGTTAAGTTGTGCTTGTAGGGCATATTGTTTGCCACAACAGGACATTTGTACTGTATTTCCTTGTAGCTCTATGATTTGTTTTTAGTCAAAGAATTTATTATAAAGTTGTTTCCCAGAAACTTACTATCTTATTATAATATCTTGCACAATATTGTGGACGTAATATTTGTGTGCACTCATTGTCATCCTTCTCCCAGAAATTTAGAAATCTCCCAAATAATCTTCTCATTCAAACAAGCTGAGCATATGAGTGTAATTTTGCCTTAAGGTCGTTGGTAAGGGGTTCTTCTGTCCGAATAACAGTTCTTGGATATGCACAAATGGAAGGTTTAGTACTTGTTAAATCATACTCATATTACTTCATTTCTTGCTCTTGCTTTGTGGATACACGCAGCCCAACTTTCTATATACTTAAATTATAATCTAACTGAGGCCGTGTGTTAAAAACATTATTGAATCATCATGCAAATGGTAAAAGAATTATCCGTTCAATGATATCATCTTCAATTGACATCAAAAAGCCTTTGTGACTAATCGTGTTGGAGATTTTGGATTATTATTTTTATGTATCAATTGGTTGCTGCGATGCTGTTGTTGCAAAATAACAGTTCAGTCATGATACTATAATGCTTATGTCAATATATAGTGCAGTTCTAAGTGCAACATCTCTTGTTCTTTTTGCAGAGATTTCTGGGGCCTTCTATGTGATTTGCTGCCCTGATTGTTAGCATCTGTGTGATATGCTGTTTTGATACTTCTGTTTCGAACAGATGTGCAGAAGATTGGGAGCCTTTCAAACAATACTTTCTTAAAACTGACATCTCAGCAATCTGTTTGCTGCTTGGGCTTGTGTTCTCAACTAGCTACAGGGCAGCATTGTTCTCCAGTTGTATTTCCAGAAAAATGTGGTCAAGTGAAGGCTTCAAAGCCAAGTAAAGTCATTGCCAGTGGTGATGCCCTACTAAAAGGGTAGAGGGAGGAGCACAGGATTGAGATAGGGGATGGACAATCTGATCTATTAGGATATGAGGTATTTTCTGGAAAGCTAGTTTCAGACAAGAAAAAACGAGAAAAAGTACTGATGTAGGTATTTCAATTGAAGCTACCACGGGCAGTTGATGCTAAACTTACAAGAAAGGCACTGGTTTGGGGATGAACTACATTGTTTCTGGAAGATGTAATTTCTGTAAGATCTTTTTGAACAAGCTGCACTTGATCTTTCAAAACTTTATGTTGATGGTTTTGGGACTTTGACAATCCACTTTTCTTTTAAATATGTTTGCTAACCTTAAGAAATGTTCCTTCTTATCAGATAAAGTGGCTTTCCTGGGTTTTATTGTTTCTTCTGATGGGGTTTCTACCGACCCTACAAAGATCTAGGCAATCATCAATTGGCCGGAACCTAAATCCATCCATGAAGTTTGAAATTTTCACGGCTTGGCCACATTCTATTGCCGGTTCATCAAAGGCTTTAACACAACCATGGCTCTTCTCACTAAGTGCATGAAGAAGGGTGACTTCACTTGGTCTCCTGATACTACCAAAGCTTTCAAACTCATCAAAGAAAGGATGACAACAGCTCTCGTTATGTGGCTTCCTGATTTTTCTAAAGTGTTTGAAGTGGAGTGTGATGTGTCAGGTGTAGGCATAGGAGGAGTTTTTAGTCAAGAACGCCACCCAATTGCCTACTTTAGTGAAAAGTTAAATGATACCAAGCGACGATACTCTACTTATGATAAGGAGTTATATGCCGTCATATAGGCCTTACGCTATTGGCGTTATTACTTGTTACTTCAAGAGTTTGTCCTCTATTCGGATCATGAAACTCTTCGGTTCCTCAACTCCCAGAAGAAATTAAATTATAGGCACGGTCGGTGGATCAAATATTTACATGCCTATTCTTTTGTTATAAAGCACAAGAAAGGAGTCGAGAATCAAGTAGCTATTGCCTTGAGCCGACGTTTGACTTTTCTATCTGCTGTTCAAGTTAAAATGGTTGGCCTTGAAAGACTTAGGGAAGAATATGAGTTCTGCCTTGATTTTAGCAAAATCTTCCTCGCTTTACAATATGGGCACTTGGACACCACGGATGGATTTCGTCTTCAGAATGGATATTTATTTCGAGTTAATAAGCTTTGCATCCTGAAAACGTCTGTCCAAGACTTCATCGTTTGGAAAGTTCATGCCGGAGGTCTATCTGGCCATTTTGGACGTGATAAGACAATTAAGAAGGTTGAGCGACAATTTTATTGGCCTAGTTCGGAAAAAGATGTGGCCAAGATCATCAGTACTTGTTGAACATGCCAACTAGCCAAATACACAAAGCAAAACACTAGCCTCTATACTCCTCAATTTATACCTACTAGTTTATGGTAGGACGTAAGTATGGACTTTGTGTTAGGGCTTCCATATACTCCTAAGAAGCATGATTCCATTTTTATCGTTATGGATCATTTTTTTTAAAATGGTCCATTTCATTCCTTGTAGCAAGACTGCTGATGCTTCTTGAGTTGCTCGCCTTTATTTCACTGAGATTGTCAAGCTATATGGTCTTCCTAAAACTATTGTTTCTGATAGGAATGTTCATTTTAACAGCCATTTTTGGAGGACCCTGTGGCACATGGTTGGTACCAAATTAAAAGTTTTCACCGCATACCACCTTCAAACAGATGGTTAAACTAAAGTCATCAATCGGAGTTTGGATAACTTATTACTGTGTCTGGTCCAAGAGCATCTTAGAAATTGGGACTTGATACTTCTAACTGCCCAACTTGCATATAATAGCTCTTTCAATAGATCCCTCAGTATGAGTTCATTTGAAATTGTGTATGGTTATAAACTCTGAAAACCATTGGACCTTATCTCGATGTCTCCACATGTTAGTGTGTCCATAACGGCCGAAGTTTTTGTACAACACCTTCATGACTTATACATCGAGATCAATAAACAATTGGAGGCAAGCAATACTTCATACAAACTTTACACTGATTCACATAAAAGACATATTGAATTCCATATAGGAGATTATATTATGGTTCGAATTAGACTAGAGCGGTGTCCTGAGTACGTTTCTAAATTACAAGCTCGTAGTACTGGTCCATTTAAAATTTTACAGCGCATTAAATCAAATATATATGTTGTTGACATTTTATCTCATTTTGGTTTTCATCATATTTTTAATATGGAAGATTTAATTGCTTATAAAGGCGACTTTTCCCCACCTGTTGATCCCTTTGCCACCCCTCAAGTGCGCCACTTATTGATGGTCCATCCACCCCTGCGCCACTTTCTTCCCTTTCGGCACACCACAATAAAATTGATACTATTTTAGATAAGCCAGTTATATTTATCAGGGATGGAGTTGTTCAACGCTTCCTTGTACGTTGGGTTGGCCGACCAGAGTCTAAGAATGTTTGGATCTCTCGAGAAGCACTACAGTAGTTCGATCCAAATCTTTTGGAGTTCTATCAGAGTTAGTAGGATTGTACTTTTTCTGCCCCGGTCAATTTCCTTCGGAGATATTGGTCGCTCCGTTATCTTTTGACTCCCCTTACATGAGTCTATCACCATCGCCGAAGGGTTGCATAGCCGCTTAGCTTATGGCTGGGAGATTAATTCCAGAAATTTAACTCGACGGGGTTGAGTTCCAAACACCGAAGGAGAATTGATGGGAACATTCGAGATGAAGATTTATTTTGATTTGATTTCCAAATTAGATTTGATTTTATTTCCATAACAGTTTTGATTATTAATTAGATTAGATTTTTATTTAATAGAGATTTGATTTTATTTCTCTTTGATTCTATTTTCTTATTAGGAGTTATTTGGTAGTGATTTTATTTTTAATTTTCTTAGGCATTAATTCTCTATATAAGAATCCATATTTTTATTATTTAAAGATATTGATGAATATTTTGAGATATTAAATGCAATTGAGTATTGTGATTTCTTCCCTTCCTCTCTTCCTTGGTAATCTCTCTTTCTGGTCTCTACCCCTCTAATTTCTCTTTCTTGTCTCTACCCCTCTCATTCCCCCCCTCCCTACATCATAAAGCAAATAAAATAAAAGCCAATAAAATTAAAATCTCTTCTAATTAGAATCCCTTAGAATATTTGATGTCCGCATTAGAAGCCCTTCATCGGGTTAGCGGCTTTGCAGATCAGCTATGTTTTGTGAATTGCTTGCCCCATCCATTGGTATCATTGAAGAAATGGGGCTCAGGTTTTTCTTTTAGTGATTTTCCTCTTGGAATGCACATCAAGTCTAGAACTCCAGCAAAAATGCTCGTGATACTGAATCCAGGGTCTGGTTGCAGTTGCTCAAGTAAAGTATTTCATGGGATGGTGGAGCCAATATTCAAGATAAGTTAATTTCTGGTTAGTTAGACGTGTCTGATTGTGTGATGTGTTAGTTAATCTTACTGCATGTTGTTACTTGATAAAATTTTTTTACCACAGTTTTGCAAGGTTGATATTTTTAGTAAAATATTTTGGAAGTGGTAATGAGTTCCGAGGTTGTTATAGCCTAGGGTTTCTAAATATCAAAGAAAAAATGGTTTCAGTTTTTCCTAGCTTTTGTGGCTTTGTAGTAGAGATGGCGGACTTGTATATTCCACTGGATTTGAACCTCATCATAACACTTATATGGTTTTAACTGCTCTGTTGATCTGGTTGGGAATTGTTTGCCTGGCATATTGCTCAATTCTTCGCTAATAATAAACTTGTCTTGATGGAAGGATTTTCCAGAAAATGTGAACAAATTTTTTCATGCTTTAGTTCGTGTTTTAACCTTCACATCCCCATACAATGCCGTTAAGCTTTGATTCCTTCAGGCGTCTTGCTTTGGACCTTAAACCCTTTATCGTAAACTGTGATCATTGGGAGTTCTAGAGACTTTCTCCTTCCCTCTGGGGTATTTGATTCTACTAATTGGCATTTTTGGTATATGATGCATCTTTTTACAGACAATATGCATGGTCTGCTCATAGTTGCCAACCGTGACAGCCTGCGGACTTTAAGTTGGAGGTAGTTGAAACAACTTCCGTTGGTCATACTAGAAAACTTGCATCTACACTTGACTTGAGCACATGCCCTGATGGTACTAATAATATGATATCAATTATTATTGGACTATCTGGGTTTGGCTTAAAAAGTTTTGATATCAATTCTTATTGGACTATCTGGGTTTGGCTTAAAAAGTTTTGATATCAATTATTATTGGACTATCTGGGTTTGGCTTAAAAAGTTGCTACTCTGTTATTTTGATCACATTTTCATTTCTGGCATCTCACTTGCTGGGCAATGTATGCGTTAGTGGTTATGGAATTGTGAATGAGGTAAGTCTGTGCTATTGCTATTTTATCCCCGGTTTAAATGATAGGTTTAATTTCCATTAGCAATGCTCAGTTCTGTTCTAAAAGTCTGTAAAGCAATTAGTACATGAAACTTGTGGGACCGGCATCTGAGCATATAATTGTTTGATGAAAGACCTAATATATTTGTCAAAGTGTGATCTATTTGCTTCTTTATGATGTCTGCATATGAAACTACAAATGAAATTCTTTCAATAGCTAAAATTCCGTGTGATTCAACCAAATTTAGTTTCATATATAATTATTCAGTCAATCTGGATAGTTAACTGAAAATTCCACCTCCAAAGTGCTTTTTTGAAAAAAAAAAAAAAAAGAACTGCGAATGACTGTAATGATTATCCAGGTTGTGAATGATCTCCTGAATAGAGATAACTAGAAGGCAGCCATCTCTATTCTGATTGGAATTATTCCAGCTGTTTCTGATAACTCCCTTTGGACTGTTTTGGGAATTAGAGATTCAGTTTCTGCGGCTTTTTCCATTGTGAAGGTAACTAACACTTTTCATGTGAATTTGTTTACCGTACATTGCTTGTTCTTTTTTGATTTCTGCCTTCTTATTTTTCTTGTAGGATATACTTCCAGGTGGTATATATTTCACAATTGTATCTGGACATATATGTGCTAAATATTGATCATTCCTGTATGTGTTTTTGATATCTAGCAACCCCACATTTTCAGGTGCAATTCAACATAGTAGCTGCCTCAGTTCCACAACATTGTTTCTTTTTTGTTTTTCTAACATCCTAAACCATTCCTTGACCTGTGCATGAGGAATGGGCTTGAGTTTCTTTCTATAAATTTATGATTGAAGCCCATCAGTGGTAGTCGAGCAGATTCTGTATCTAATCAGGAAGAGATAATCCTTTATATTAAAAACATGGATGAAAATATCGATATCAATATTGATCGTGATCATATTGGTATTGGACAATACATATTGGTATTACCGGATATATTAGATGGAAAAAAATTTTTGAAAATCACAAGTTGATAGGGTTATATTGGTTGATATATCGGTTCTATTGGCTAATATGAAAACATATTACAATATTATTGTGGTATCAAGAAATATTGGTATTGGAAAGCTTAGATACCAATACATATAGGCTGATATATATTTGATGTGTACGCCAATAATGGGCTGGCCTAAGGAGGAATGGCCTTGATCCATAACGGCCCATTAGCGTCTGGACGGTCAACGATTTGTCGTTGACCGGTCGAAAGGCCAATGAGCAAGAAGAGGCCCAAGAACAGGATGGCCCACTTGAGCCCAGGGCGGTCAACGTTTCTGTTGATTGGAATCATTTAAGACGGTCAGCGCTCGACTTCAAAGCATGACCGGATAGTATCAGCTGCGACTAGGCTTCAAGTGGGCTAAGCCCAATTTGGTCCATGTGACCGTCCTTGACCAATAATGGTCTTCTCTCCTGATTTCGCACTCTTCACAGAAGACAATTTCCACTACAATGGTCATCAGCAAATTCAATGCACATCCCTAAAGGAAGGCGTCAAAATCTTTTCCCTGTCTGCTGGAAATCCTAACGGTTATAGAACGCAAAAGGAAAGCAATCAATCCAGTGATCGTTACTGCCATAAAAGTTTCACGCTTGAAAAGGTAGCAATTCCAATAGAGCTTGGGAATCAAATCCTTCTACACAAAGAAGGAAGCCCAAAGCAGTGCCTATAAAAGGCCATGGAGTCCTCACTCTATACACATTCATTGGCCCCCAAAAAGCTCACATGCATTCATTTGCCCACAAAAACTCTCTGCAGAAAAGCATACACTCTTTCAAGCTATGAAACGCTCTCTCTCTCTTTTTATCCCTTTGTCACTACGTTCCCAGCAAACACAGTGCTTGGAACCAGCCTCCTCACGAGCCAACAAAGCCTCTCTCAACAAGAGTACTCACCGATCTCAAAACTCTTTGCATTTTTTAGTATTCTTTACTTTCACATTTTCAATTTGAAGGCTGTTTGCTGATTTGACCGTCGAAATTTTACAGTAAGATAACCTTCTGCCGTTACCTAACCTCTTGTTCGTAGTTGTGGCGTGCAGGATCCAAATTCAATGGACGGAGCCGGACTTAGACAACCGATTTGATCCGAATCTGTTCGAAACTTGGATCCAAGACGCATCAATATCATATCGTCCGATATTTGCATCAATTATCCGAAAGCTTAATCTGCATTTTGTTGCTGTGGCACTTCATATTTCACCGTGAATCTTGTAGGCCTACATAGATATACATCCACACTGAACAAAATTCTTGACATGATATTGGTTACCTCGAATATGATTTCAGAACTATTATGGGTAAATTTGATGCCTGCTATAGTGCTATTTGTTGCCTGCTGCTTTGATTTTATCTTGGGGCCATCATGAGCAATTATAGAATTGAATGGGTTTGCTAAAGAGGATTCATCTAACCAACCTCATATAACAGACTTCTAGCTTTCTCGACGTTGATGGTAGATTTTGTGCACTTATAATTCTTCAGTTTAGCCACTAATGAGGTGTTATGTGGTTATTGAGTACCCATCATGGGAAAGTTCAGATTAAAATAAAATGTTCCTGTACGTTGTGTCGGAAACTGGTGTCTGATCTTATGCGTATGGAATATAATATACTTCCATTTGAGCAGCCACTGCTTTGTATTGGATGTTTAGCCACTGACCAGTTGATTAGTGGCACCCTAGTTTGTCAACGATGATGGTTATCCAATGACCAGTAGGAAGTCACTCGACTAAACAAAAAAAGAGGTTTTTCTGTTGTTGGTCTCTCCGCTACCCTGAAATTCCCTCTCACCTAATCCTGATGCGGTGTTATTTGCTCCTAGGTCTCTCGGGATGATGCCAATAGACTTTACTAAGCTTGCTAGCTGGCATCTATTATGGAGGTGCTAATGTTGGAAGATTTTGGGTTTCTGCTATGTAATTGTAGATAATGCCTCAAAAACCTGTTTAATATTTAATATATTGATATCCAAGATACTATCGTTTGCTGGTTGAGGTACATAAGAATTATAGGCTTGTATGTTTTTGAACAAATCATAAACTTTCATTGTTAGTTGTCCCATATAGGGGTACTGCTACCGAAAGTAAGTTAATTTGTTACCACACATTCTATCTGATGTCAACCTTCCCTGAGCCTATTTCTTTTTCTGTTATTGCTTGATTTACTTTCTGTTCATTTTCGGATTCTCTTTGTACTGGGTGATAGGTGCTCGGATATGTTCTAATTTTTAATATGGTAGATATATATTTTTTGTGGGATGGTGACACCGAGTTTGTTTGAAAGAAAAAAATGTCTGCAATGTATATGGAATGTAGATTGTGGCAGTGGCAAAAATAGGATGAAGGAACATAACCCATACACTGCTCATGCTGTTGGGACTAGAAAAGGATTTAGAAAAATACAAAATCCTCGGAGATGAGAGAGCAAATCTTGCTAGTGGTTCTGTTTTAATTTTGGAACAGTCAATTTTATGCATTCAAGATCCCTGTTCATATGTTCGATTTAACACTTCAAGGGATGGATGAAAATATTAGTTGATTATATTGGTATCGGCCCCTTAATGTCAATACTTCTTGACACTGTGAAAAAATCGTGATATATTGCCGTATTATCTGATATTTGCCTATTATTATTACAATTCTTAGGAATTTTTTCTCTTGTGATGCATTTGATTTAAATATAGATTGTTTGATATGTTTGATACTGATAATAATTTTGATACCAATACTCTGATATTTTTATCTATGCTTTGATGGGTGCCTGGCATGACCTACTGCATCATTCAAACTTGTTTTTGCTTCTGCCATTGGATTGTTGCTGATGTGTGCATTTAAAATTGTATCAGAAAGCCTACTTATTCATTACATTGTTGATGAGTACTTCCAGGGAGACGAGAGAAACAAATGCCCACCGATTTTTGTCTTATGTTCTATTTGACAAAACATAAATTTTCTTGTAAATTGCCAACTTTGAGTACTTAATTGCTTACTTATAGTTCACATATTTTTCTGCTTGTCGGGCGGCCTGACAGCAACAGATGTTTACACAGTTGAGTGGATTCGAACTGGAGTAGTTCACTTCGGAATGGCTGTTTCATACTTTGGGGTTGTTAGTGATGGTAATTTGTAGCACTCTGATGTTAATTTTAAGAACTTGCTTTCTAGTGCTTATAGTAGTAGAATTATTTGCTTTGCGTCTACAATTGCCATATTATTTTGCTTGAGTTGCATTTATCTCATTCCTTGAACTATGGGTTGTGTGTAAGGCAGCAAGCTTAATGATGCAGCCCTGAATCTGAAAATGTTTACGTAGCACTCATTAATTGTTTCTCAAGGTGGAACAGAATCATCCAATTGTGTGCAACTAAATGCAGCATCACCTTTTTTTGGCTACAATGATATGCAATGAAGTGGAACATCTTACTCCTTTGATTATAAGATATGCAAGAGGGAGGTTGGTTTAGGGTCTCTGCAGTTCTGCAATTATTGTGCAGAAGGGAATACAAGAGGGTGATGCCTATTTCAGATCAGAAACAGAAAGGGGCGTGGGTCTGTTTTGCAGAGTTTCATTCAACAGATTTCTTTTACATTGTTCAATGATTTACGTGTACATTGGCCTTCTATTTGTAGTAATTGTAGGTCCAAGATTACTAACGAGAATACCAGAATACTCATAAGTGAATACAACCAATCTGTTATTTAGCTAATCTGATATTCTGGTATTGAACAACATCTCCTCATGCAGCCAGCTTGCTTCCTCCAGGATTACAGCAGTAGGCCACATCATAGTAGCAGCATTTGCAGTAGCCAAACCAGTGATATGTTGCGCAGCATACTAGGACGGTATTTCAGCAGTTCTCAGTTCACTTCATGAGATGATATCATTAAGCTATGTTAATAAAGCATTTATTAGAATTATTACTGTCCCAAAGAAATGAAATCCCATCACAGTCAGATTGAAAGCAGAAAATAAAACATAGGTAGTTCATAAATAGTGAAAGCAACAATTAAACTAATAGCTTCATTGGCCATGTTGTCAGCACACTGATTTTGTTCCCTGGACATGGCTAATAGCGTTGTTCTTTGAAATTCCATAGTGTGGTAAAAAAATCACAATATATGTGAATATGACCGATATTGGTTTGCACTTGTCTCCTTGTATTACAGTGCTGGAGCTTTCAGAGAAATATCAGGAGTGCTTTGGTCCTTTGCGTTACTTTGTTGCTAGTTTCCTCAAGTTTTTATGATTGCCAAAGTACAGTTACGAGGTGGAATACCTTCTGGTGACAGTTGATGAAGGAAAAACTTTGGATGATAAGGCGATAGTTGATATGTCTGACTTATACACAGATTTTATGAGAAGATCTAACACAGAGCGCCTTCATGGAGCATCCAGTCTATCCAGTGTTGATTCAATAATGAGTTGAAGTCAAATGTCTGGTGTGGACATGGATACAACCTGCAGTAGCATGCATGATAGCACCGAACCTTCTGAGTATGTGCAGGCTGTAGATCTGAAATCCAAGCATCTATCATCTGGCAGACGAACTGATGTCGCTGATCCAGAAGTAATTCATCCTCAACTACCACTTTCAACCACCCTTAACTGGCCTAGGACCTTGTCAAAGTCAGACAGATAAGGGATGGACTGGACTCACAACCACTCATGATGCCTGTAGATGTTCTTGGGGAAATGTAGGAGCAAATGATAAAGAAGATATCTCTTCAACAATGTCTGATCCCAGTCCAATGTGAGATTTGGAACCAAAGTGGGACACCGAGCCCAACTGGGATGTCGAAAATTGCATTGAATTGCCTGGACCACCAGAAACAGATGCGCCTGAAGTGGGTGAGAAGCAAGAAATGGAAACCAAGTTTGAAGATAAATGGGTGGCTAGCAAGAGAGTTCTTGGTGTTCTAGTTTGCAACCATGCATTACTGTTCAAACTTTTCAGATGGTGGCACTGGATGCTAAACTGGATGACAATGCATCAGATTTGTTGCTGGTTCATAGGAGTGAGTGGCTGAGACAATTGAGATTTTTCATGCAACTGCAATTCAGTCAGCATCTGTCCCTGCCGTATGTAGAGTATGTGAATAGCAGCCATCCTCTCTACATTGTTGCAATCTGAAGTCATGAACAGCAGATGCAGCTTTTATACATTTAACCTCTGTTTTGTCTGCCTTGGTCTTTCAACAACCTACCTGACCTCAAACAGCAAAACCTTTTTTTTAAAATTAAATCAGACATGGCTGGCTCGCATCAAAGAAGCATTGTTGTGCTTTATTGCTGCTAAATAAAATTTCTTAGCAAACTGTCAACATACATGTCTCTGTGATTTGGGGTTAGCATATCAACACGAGAAATTCGTCCAACTTTCTAAAAGATAAAAGCATAATAAGTTGTCTCAATCTGTTAGATATGGCAGTTTTGATTAGACCATTCAGTACAATTTTATGCAATTGCAGAACACCATGCCAGACGCTTATTTGAGTAATTTGCTTGATATGTAAAATAAGTGTTGATGGCACGTCTGAATATGTGCTGCAATTTCAATGCAGGTGAAATCAGTGAAGTCCTTGGGCAAGTCCTCGCTTCATTGCTACCTGAACAATGCAGGTCTTTTGGTAGACCTTCTGGTCATCAAATATAAGAAATATGTACGGCAGCATCAAATCTTTTTTTAAATTTTTGTGTGTGGGGGTAATGGACAGGTGGAAGATCATTGCCATATGTCAGCTGAAGAATTACCTTGTGAGTTTGCCTTTTTTCTATTGCTATTATGATCACTGCCATATTATGATCATTGCCGTATGCAGCTGAAGAATTATGTTACCGGCCTTATCGATGCGGGCCTTGCAATACCATAGGATACCTAATTGCTAAGGACCAGTACCGGGAAGACCCAACAACCCCAGAAATTTCACGATTATATACGGGTTTATTTCTTTTCAGATTATTATTTTTCCCAGCTTCTTCTGTTTTCTTATTTTTATTCAGCTTGATTCGGTTAGTTGTTGATTTCCCCCATCCTGTACATTAGTTAGAGTTAGAGTTTCCCCATTCCAGATTTTATTCGGTTAGTTGCTATTCCCATTTAGTTACTGTTTAGTTACGGTTCTTTCGTTCGGTTCTCTTTAAAATCGGATGTGTACAGGAGCAAGTAATCAATATAATTTTACTTCGTCTGAAACTCTCTTCTATCTCTTGTATCTTTCTCTCCCTCTCTGTCTCTGTCTCTATCCCACTCCCTCTTGAACCTTCCCCTTGTTAGATCTCCTCCTCACATTTCCCTTCGATTTTTTGCTTACTCACGCTGATTTGTAGGTTTGAGGCTCGATTGTGAGGAAGCACGTATCATTGGTGCTCTCATTGAGACCATGTCTAAGGGGATGACGATGTGTTACAAAGCGCTCGAAAACTCCATCGTCGGCATTTTGAGGGAGCTGAAGGAGGTGGTCGCGACTGTCCAGCAGCAAGCAACCACTTCCCAGCAACATGCAGAAGGAATCGCGGCGAATGCTACGACCACCAAACAGGTTCAGCATTCTCTCATGGAAATCCTTCAATCACTCTACAGATTTGAGCGACACCCTATTCCGTCTGCAAACCTTCCATTACTGTCGACTCCTCCCTCTTCGGTGGTTACTCGACCCGTTCTGTCCTATTCTCTTACACAAACCCTACCCATACTTCTACCATCACCCTCAGACAATCAAATCGCCCCTCACTTTCGTTTACCTAAACTTGAAATTCTTTTCTTCACTAGCAACAATGTGACTGCGTGGTTATTTCAGATCAACCGCTTCTTTGCTTACCATGGAACTTCGCCAGACCAAAAATTGACCATAGCGACCTTCCATATGACCGGAATTGCTCTCCAATGGTGTCAATGGATGCATGCAACCAGACAGCTCTCAATATTGGAGGTTTTCTCCAGAGACCTAGAGCTTCGCTTTGGACCATCTTCGTATCTCAACCATGAGGTTACCTTGTATAAGTTCCGTTAGACCTCTACGGTGACAACCTACATGGCCAAATTCAAGTCCATCTCTACGTGCATTGTAGGTTTGACCACTGTTAATCTCCTAAATTATTTTATCTCTGGGCTATGTGACAACATTTGGCAGGAGCTACTGTTACCGAGGCCCAAGTCATTGTCGGAAGCCATTGGAATGGCTAAACTAATGGAGGAAAAGATGGATAGTGGATGGCCTAGTTCACATTGTCCACCGTTGACTAAGGCCTCCACTAGCACCTCCCCATATCTATCGAAAACTTCTTCTCCTTAGGGTCTTCCACTGAGACTACTGATAAAAAAGTTAACCCCCGTAGAGATGGCATCACGCCGAGAAAGAGGACTATGCTTTAATTGTGATGAACGGTTTACACCGGGTCATTGGTGCAAACCCACACAGTCATTATGTATGATGGATGAGGAAGAGGGCTCTGCTTAGATGATAACCTCCATTTTAGAGGCTGAATTCACAGACACAAATTCACCCACAGAACTTTCCCAAGAAGTTGATACCCTTCCGCATTTATCTGAATATATTCCAACTATTTCTCTCCATGCCTTAGAGGGCCACTTTGTTCCCTCCACATTGAGATTGCAAGGGCTCATTCTAGGCCATTCAGTGGTTATATTGGCGGACAGTGGTTCCATCCATAATTTTCTGCAGATGCATGTGGCTAAATATTTGGGATTGCCAATAGAGCCCTCTCATCACCTTAATGTTATGGTGGGCAATGGAGACTCCCTACATTGTGAAGGGCAATATACAAATGTCCCAGCCACCTTCAAAAAATCTCAATTCTGTGTGGACCTGTATTTGTTACTGATATATGGAGCTAATGTAGTCTCTGGGGTCCAATGGTTGGCGTCGATTGGTCCAGTACTGTTTGATTACAAAGCTCTATGGATGAGCTTCGATTACAAGGGTAGTCAACCCATTTTGCACGGTTTGCTAAAGGCCACAATATCCACCATGACATTAGGCCAGTTATAACGAGGAGAACTAACCAAGTCTGCTACCATATATTACCAATTGACAATCATTCCAATTCAAGAGGGTAGCTATGGGGAACCTCTTTGCTGTAGCCTCTTCCCAATTTTCCTTACCAACCCATGTTCTCCCTGATATCGCCACTACTTTTTCCAGCCTTCTCACCTCCTTTGCCGAAGTGTTTTCCGTTCCTCATGGATTACTTCCTCATTGTTCCCCTGACCATCGTATTTCCTTAAAACCCAACTCCCCCCCGGTGAACGTTAAACCATATCGGTACCCTCATTTCCAAAAGACAGAGATAGAGAGACTCATATAAGAAATGCTTAATGATGGAATCATTCAGCCCAATACGAGCCCCTTCTCTTCACCAGTCCTACTAGTTAAAAAGAAGGATGGTAGTTAGCGCTTTTATATTGATTACTGGACCCTTAATGCGATTATAGTTAAAAGACAAATTTCCTATACCCACGGTGGAGGAGCTACTGGATGAACTTCATGGCACTAGGGTCTTTTCGAAGCTTGATTTGTGAGCTGGTTATTATCAGATGCGAGTCCATCTAGATGATATACACAAAATAGCTTTTAGAACCCATGAGGGCCATTACGAATTCTTGGTGATGCCCTTTGGCCTTTTCAATGCTTCTACTTTTTAGTCCGAGATGAATACTATTTTTCGATTGGTACTTCGGAAGTTTGTCTTGGTATTTTTTGATGATATTTTGGTATACAGTCCTTCTTGGAAGCAACACTTCAAGCACCTTCAACAGGTCCTTCAAAATTTGAAGGATAATTCCTTCTATGCCAAGTAATCCAAATGTGAGTTTGGCTATTCTTCCATAGCTTATTGTAGCCGTGGATCCAACCAAGATTGAGGCTGTGCAATAATGGCCTAAGCTTATAAATGTCAAACAACTGTGCAGATTTCTTAGGATAGCCAGGTATTACCACCGGTTCGTGGCTCGATATGCCCAGATTTTAGCGTCACTCAACTACTAAGGAAGAATGCTTTTGCCTAGACTCCTAAGGCCAAGTCAGCTTTTAATTCCCTCAAAGCTATCCTCACTACCACTCTTGTTCTGGCCTTGCCGGATTTCTCTAAACCCTTTCTGATACAAACTGATGTTTCGGGTTCTGGTGTGGGTGTTGTGCTCTTACAAGTAGGGCATCCGATTGCATACTTTAGCAAGCAGCTCGGCCCCAAGCTCCACGACTCCTCTACGGGGGTGTCCCATCTAGTGCTAGCCATTCTGACCACTCTACGAACTTTCTATACACGTCACTTGGTTTCAACCGACTTAATTTCCTCAATTAAGGAGCAGTCAGGGAACTTTGAACATTATATTGTGCGTGATGGATTGATTTTCTATAAGAACCGAATTTTGGTGCCGGTTGATTCTGCCTTACAGGACTTGATCCTGCAAGAATATCACAATTCTCCACTTAGTGGCCATGTTGGATTCCAGAGGACCTTCACTCGAGTAGCTAGCGCCTTCTATTTGCCTCAAATGCGCAAAGACATCTGTGATTTGTCAATCGTTGTGCTGTTTGCCAACAGGTGAAGCCGCTCATGTCTGCTTCCCCAGGTCTGCTACAACCTCTGCCCCTCCCAGGTAAAATTTGGGAATCCATATCTATTAATTTCATAACCCATCTACCTACTTCGGGTGGAAAGATAGTGATATTTATGGTGGTCGACCGATTTCATTTGGGAGTTCCTTGTAAATTTAATTGCTCACTAAGTGCCATTCGCTGCTGCTTCCCTATATTTTTGGGACGATGCCTTTCCTCTTGCTTATTCCTTCTCTCTGTTTGCCGCTGCTGTGTTACGGGTCTTATTATTGGCCCCGTTATTTTTTCATTTTTGGTAGTGCTACAATAACAGCGGGTCCATAACTGTTCAATTAGAGTTTTGGTTGGGCGCCAACCAATTTAGTTGGTTTGGTTTAGTTGATGTGTTACTAGAACTTGTACTGTGGACAATGGAATGGCAGAAGATACTTTCCCTCAATTCTCACGCCTTCTACTCCCTCACTGTTTTGCTTCTCTCTCTCTCTGTCCTTTCCTTGTCCCTCTCTGCCTCTTTGGAAACTCCCCCTTTGACTCCCTCTTTTCATTATATTTTTCTCTGCTGAACTCCTCTCCCCGTCTTCTTCTTTGTTTTTCACCTTCTTCCTCTATTTGTCGTTGCTGTCGCCAGCTGTGCAAGTAACATTGGTGCTTTTATTGAGACATGGTAGAGGAGCTGACGATTAAACACTAGGCACTGACGGCGCTCAAAGCTTCAATTGCAAGGCTTTCGAAGGAGGTAAAGGGGTCACTGCGAAGCTATCGCCACAATTTCAACCACCTTGCACAATCCCGGCAAACCTTCATTACAATCTAGCAATCCCTCACTGAAATTCAACAATCCCTCACTCGACTCAAACAACAACGTCGGTCGTCCTCACATTCCCCTTTGTTACCCGCCCCTACACCTTTCCTAGTTTTGACCCTGGTTGATTCTCATCCTCCACCTCAAACCCTACCCTTCTTGCTTACGTCGCAACCAGACATACCGATCTCGCCGCCATTGCAAACCCCACCCTTACTACCACATACATCAACCGATTTCCACATCGCTGCTTCCGTTAGAGTTTCAAACAATGGAACTGATGCTACTGGAGGGCATGACCGCATCACCACCACTGCACAAACCCAAAAATCCCTCATTGAAATCCTTCAATCCATAAACCAATTCAATCGACAAATCTTGCCATACGTAACTCCCCTGTTCTTCAAACTCCCTTACTGTTCACAACTTCAACCTCTGAGATTTTCCCCCAACTTGCTCAAACCCCACCAGTTATGTTTCATGCCCAATCAGATGCCCAAATTTCCTTCCATCTCTGTTTGTCTGAACTTGAATTCTCATTGTTCTCTGCCAACAATCTTATTCATGCTGATGTGGGGTTAGTGACACTACGCGAAGAAGGATTGGTACAATTTCGAGACTTGTCTAGCAATTTTGTTGCTTCAAAGGATGACATGGGAAAACCTTGCGTCCTTACTTTTGTCCAAAAGTTGTAAGAACTGAACAACTCTGTAAGTATTTTTACTTTAACAACTGAACAGGCTGTTGTGTGTACAAATATCAACTCAGATAAATCGATTGAATTTGATGAATATCGCCACAAGCATCAGCTTGCGATAGCCTTCATAAAATCGCGTCGTGATTTTTTGGTAATGTATT
>BSYO01000036.1:8472459-8488733 GCA_033239525.1 Nepenthes gracilis | reverse complement strand
GATGCTGGATCAAGTTTGACAGTTGGTCGTCGGTTATGCGATCAGACTCCGTCAGTCACGGATGTAATGTGGAGAATGCTAAAGCATAGAAAGTTCGATCATCAGTTAATATAATCCGGTCGGCGCCCATTTAATAGGAAAATGTAATAAGAAAAGTAAATCGGCCTTAAGATGAAATCAAGTTCGGCCCTTGCATGATGAAAAGAAGTTCGGCTTTTTCCTTAGTGCAAAACAAGTCCGGCTCCATCCTTGAGAATCAAGTCCAGCCACTTTAAGAAAGAAAATCTAAACCGGCCTTGAGCATGTTTTGAAATCGGATTTTGTTCCCTAAATTTGAAGGCCGGAGTGCATTGTGTGAAGTAAGGCCGAAGTGGCCTTGAAGGCGAAGTAGCTTTGTGAGGCCGAAGTAAAATTGTGGGTTCAAGAGGAAGAAAGCCGAAGTTGATGATCCGGTTGTTGACCGGAAGTTGTGTAGAAGTAATCCAGTCAACGCCCGATAGTTGACCAAAATGTGATTAAATGAGAAATCTAAATCCTGTTAAGTTCAGTTAACCAGCAATTAATAATGTTTAAATGATAAATCTAAATTCTGTTAAGTTCAGTTAACCAGCGATTAATAGTGTTTAATCTAAATCCTATTAAGTTCAGTTAACTAGGAATTAATGAACTCTTTGGGAAATGTAAAGTCATAAATAAGAAACATTCCCCTATACTGCCAATGATTAATGACGGTCATTAGACCCAAGGCCTATAAAAAAGAACTAGAAGAGTGAGAAAGAGGCACGCAATAGAGTTTCTAGTAAAGGCAGACCAAAAGATCAAGGCAAAATAGAAGAAACCCAGGCAAGAGTAAAGATCAAGGCAAAGTAGAAGAAACCCAGGCAAGAGTACCCACCCCTGTTTTTAAAGTTCATGATTATGCATGTTTGCTACGCGAGTATATATGATATTATTATGAAATTATGTATGATGTTTATTCTGTTCTTGTGATTTATCGTTCTTAATCGCATGTTTAAAGGAAACCCTGATATTCATGGTGTTAGATTTTATTCTACTTGAAGTATACCATTAATTGTCGACCTATATGAACTCTGATAATTGCATGCTTAAAGAAAAGACTTCTAACTTTTAAGAAAAAGAGCTTCGGATTTTGAATGATTAAGAACTTCGGCTTTTAGAGCTCCGGATTTTAAAGAACTCCGGCTTTTAGAACTTCAGACTTTAAATGGAAATAAACTCTGGTTTTTAGAACTCCGGATTTTAAAGAACTCCGACTATTTGAGCTTCGGTTTTTAATAGAATTAGAACTCCAGCTTCTGAACTACGGCTTTCATTGAAAAAGAGCTCCAGCTTTTGAACTCCGCCTTTTTAAGAAAAGAACTCCGCCTTTTGAAAAAGAACTCCGACCTTTTGAACTCCGTTTTGTTGAAAAGACCTCCGATTTTAAGGAAAATGGACTCCGTCTTCTAAGATCAAGGCTATAAGAATAAGAAAAATGTATGTAATCCGGACAGCAAGTGGTACTCTACGACTTTCGACTTTCGAACTATGACGGATGGCCATTAAAAGATATGAACTATGAACCGAGTTTCCATTAAACTTACTGTTAAAGATGAATGAAGGATATTTGAGTGACACTCGAGAACTGCCTCCTGGGCCACGGGGGGAGACTTTTGGTGGCATAAGACTTTTGGACTACGGCCCCGTATATCGGGTTAAAGGCATTATCTCCCGCCTCGGGGAGCATAATGAGAGGATACGGCATTAGGTTGTGGGGTTACACACAACCTTTCCTTGATGTTGTCCACTCCTATCCGGTCCCTAAAGATGATAAGAATTTCCAATGGTTTTTATGATTTTTCCGAAGACAAGATAATATGAAAAAGAATAAGAAAATTCCGAACTAAAGAAGAAACGATATGATGATTTTTATATGCTAAGTTATGTTATGAAACTCTGTTTTGATCCACTTATATGTATATGTTTATGTTTTCTACATGTGAGTATCTTGCTGGGTTTTGTGGCTCACTCTTGCTATTTTCAGATGAAGAAAAGCTTATGGAAAACGAAGTTGAGTAAGACCATATGAAGTAGCTAGACGGTATAGATGACCGGAGCTGATCAATTAAGAACTTAATTTATTTTCCTTTTTATATTTTGAGAAGACTTGTAAAATGATTCCACTGTTTAAGAATCTATGGATGTTGTTAGTATGTTTCCGTGATTTACTTTTTGGATATTGAAATTGAAAAGTCTAGTAAGCATCTCAGGCTTTCCGGCCCGTCTAACCGTAGTGTTGGCCGGCCTGGTTTGAAGTTAAATCGGAAGGCCAGCTCATGGAGTTGGGCCTCAAGAAATCCTGTGTATGAAAGAAAAGAAAAAAATTTTATGTCCACCTAATTATTGTCTATTAATATTTATTTATTAAATATTTTTTTTAGACTTGACAGCGGCTTTATGCGTGGAATAAGGCCGGTCCGTCACACTGGATCCTACACACTACAACTACGAACAAGAGGTTAGGTGACGGCAGAAGGTTATCCCATTGTAAAATTTCGACACTTAAGTCAGCAAACAGCCTTCAATTTGAAAAGGTGAAAGTAAAGAATACTAGAAAATACAGAGAGTTTTGAGATCGGTGAGTGCTCTCGTTGAGAGAGGCTTTGTTGGCTCGTGAAGAATGCTGGTTCCAAGCACTGTGTTCACTGGGAACGTAGTGACAAATGGATAAAAAGAGAGAGAGAGAGTTTCATAGCTTGAAAGAGTGTATGCTTTTCTGCAGAGGGTTTTTGTGGGCAAATGAAAGCGTGTGAGCTTTTTAGGGGCCAATGAATGCGTGTATGGAGTGAGGACTCAATGGCCTTTTATAGGCACTGCTTTGGGCTGCCTTCTTTGTGTAGAAAGATTTGATTCCCGCACTCTATTGAAATTACTGCCTTTTCAGGCGTGAAGCTTTTATGGCAGTAACGGTCGCTG
Source organism: Nepenthes gracilis (assembly GCA_033239525.1). Taxonomy (NCBI): domain Eukaryota; kingdom Viridiplantae; phylum Streptophyta; class Magnoliopsida; order Caryophyllales; family Nepenthaceae; genus Nepenthes; species Nepenthes gracilis. The sequence goes on along the minus strand of BSYO01000036.1, from coordinate 8,485,757 downwards.
GATTGATTGTTTTCCTTTTGCGTTCTGTAACCGTTAGGATTTCGAGCAGATAGGGAAAGGATTTTAACGCCTTCCTTTAGGGATGTGCGTTGAATTTGCTGATGATCATTATAGTGAAGATTGCCTTCTGCGAAGAGCGCAAAATCAGGGGAGAAGACCGTTACTGGTCGATGACGGTCACATGGACCAAATTGGGCTTAGCCCACTTGAAGCCTAGTCTGCACATGGTCATCTAGTCATACTTCCGGTCAATGAAAGCGTTGACCGTCTTGCATGATTCCGATCAACAGAAACGTTGACCGCCCTGGGCCCAAGTGGGCCATCTTGTTCTTGGGCTTCTTCTGGTTCATTGGCCTTTCGACCGGTCAGCGACAAATTGTAGACCGTCCAGGCACTAATGGGCCGTTATAGATTTGGGTCGTTCCTCCTTCTTAGGCCAGCCCATTACTGGCGTACCCATCAGATATATATCAACCAATATGTATTGGTATCTAAGCTTTCTAATACTAATATTTCTTGATACCACAACAATATTGTAATACATTTTCATATTAGCCAATAGAACCGATATATCAACCAATATAGCCTTATCAGCTTGTGATTTTCAAAAATTTTTTTCCATCTAATATATCCGGTAATACCGATATGTGTTGTCCAATACCAATATGATCACGATCAATACTGATATTGATATTTTCATCCATGTTTTTAATATAAAGGATTATCTCTTCCTGATTAGATACAGAATCTGCTGGACTACCACTGATGGGCTTCAATCATAAATTTACAGAAAGAAACTCAAGCCCATTCCTCATGCACAGGATAAGGAATGGTTTAGGATGTTAGAAAAACAAAAAAGAAACATTGTTGTGGAACTGAGGCAGCTACTATGTTGAATTGCACCTGAAAATGTAGGGTTGCTAGATATCAAAAACACATACAGGAATGATCAATATTTAGCACATATATGTCCAGATACAATTGTGAAATATATACCACCTGGAAATATATCCTACAAGAAAAATAAGAAGGCAGAAATCAAAAAATAACAAGCAATGTACGGTAAACAAATTCACATGAAAAGTGTTAGTTACCTTCACAATGGCAAAAGCGGCGGAAACTGAATCTCTAATTCCCAAAACAGTCCAAACAAGGGAGTTATCAGAAACAGCTGGAATAATTCCAATCAGAATAGAGATGGCTTCCTTCTGGTTATCTCTATTCAGGAGATCATTCAGAACCTGGATAATCATTATAGTCATTCGCAATTCTTTTTTTTTTTTTTTCCAAAAAGCACTTTGGAGGAGGAATTTTCAGTTAACTATCCAAATTGACGGAATAATTATATATGAAACTAAATTTGGTTGAATCACACGGAATTTTAGCTATTGAAAGAATTTCATTTGTAGTTTCATATGCAGACATCATAAAGAATCAAATAGATCACACTTTGACAAATATATTAGGTCTTTCATCAAACAATTATATGCTCAGATGCCGGTCCCACAAGTTTCATGTACTAATTGCTTTACAGACTTTTAGAACAGTACTGAGCATTGCTAATGGAAATTAAACCTATCATTTAAACCGGGGATAAAATAGCAATAGCACAGACTTACCTCATTCACAATTCCGTCACCACTAACGCATACATTGCCCAGCAAGTGAGACACCAGAAATGAAAATGTGATCAAAATAACAGAGTAGCAACTTTTTAAGCCAAACCCAGATAGTCCAATAATAATTGATATCAAAACTTTTTAAGCCAAACCCAGATAGTCCAATAAGAATTGATATCAAAACTTTTTAAGCCAAACCCAGATAGTCCAATAATAATTGATAGCATATTATTAGTACCATCAGGGCATGTGCTCAAGTCAAGTGTAGATGCAAGTTTTCTAGTATGACCAACGGACGTTGTTTCAACTACCTCCAACTTAAAGTCCGCGGGCTGTCACGGTTGGCAACTATGAGCAGACCATGCATATTGTCTGTAAAAAGATGCATCATATACCAAAAATGCCAGTAAGTAGAATCAAATACCCCAGAGGGAAGGAGAAAGTCTCTAGAACTCCCAATGATCACAGTTTCTGATAAAGGGCTTAAGGTCCAAATCAAGATGCCTGAAGGAATCAAAGCATAACGGCATTGTATGGGGGATGTGAAGGTTAAAACACGAACTAAAGCATGAAAAAATTTGTTCACATTTTCTGGAAAATCCTTTCATCAAGACAAGTTTATTATTAGCGAAGAATTGAGCAATATGCCTGGCAAACAATTCCCTACCAGATCAGCAGAGCAGTTAAAACCATAGAAGTGCTATGATGAGGTTCAAATCCAGTGGAATATACAAGTCCGCCATCTCTACTACAAAGCCACAAAAGCTAGGAAAAACTGAAACCATTTTTTCTTTGATATTTAGAAACCCTAGGCTATAACAACCTCGGAACTCATTACCACTTCCAAAACATTTTACTAAAAAAAATCAACCTTGCAAAACTGTGGTAAAAAAATTTTATCAAGTACCAACATGCAGTAAGATTAACTAACACATCACACAATCAGACACGTCTAACTAACAAGAAATTAACTAACCTTGAATATTGGCTCCACCATCCCATGAAATACTTTACTTGAGCAACTGCAACCAGACCCTGGATTCAGAATCACAAGCATTTTTGCTGGAGTTCTAGACTCGATGTGCATTTCAAGAGGAAAATCACTAAAAGAAAAACCTGAGCCCCATTTCTTCAATGATACCAATGGATGGGGCAAGCAATTCACAAAACATAGCTGATCTACAAAGCCGCTAACCCGATGAAGGGCTTCTAATGCGGACATCAAATATTCCAAGGGATTCTAATTAGAAGAGATTTCAATTTTATTGGCTTTTATTTTATTTGCTTTATGATGTAGGAAAATAGAAAGAGAGGAAGAGAGGAAGGGGAGAAATCACAATGCTCAATTGCATTTAATATCTCAAAATATTCATCAATATTTTTAAATAATAAAAGTAGGGGTTCTTATATAAAGAACCCGATGCCTAAGAAAATTGAAAATAAAATCACTACCAAATAACTCCTAATAGGAAAATAGAATCAAAAAGAAATAAAATCAAATGTTTATCAAATAAAAATCTAATCTAATTAATAATCAAAATTGTTATGAAAATAAAATCAAATCTAATTTGGAAGATAAATCAAAATAAATCTTCATCTCGGATGTCTGCATCAATTCTCCTTGGGTGTTTGGAACTCAACCCGGTCGAGTTAAACTTCTGGAATCAATCTCCCAACCATAAGCTGAGCGGCTGTGCAACCCTTCGGCGATTGTGATAGACTCATGTAAGGGGGGTCGAAAGTTGACGGAGGGACCAATATCTCCGGAAGGAATTGGGCTGGAGCCAAAAAAAAGTACAATCCTATTAACTCTGATAGAACTCCAAAAGATTTGGGTCGAACTGCTGTAGTGCTTCTCGAGAGATCCAAACATTCTTAGAATCTAGTTGGCTAACCCAACGTACAAGGAAGCGTTGAACAGCTCCATCCCTGGTAAACATAATCTACTTATTTAAAATAGTATCAATTTTATCGTGGTGTGCCGAAAGGGAAGGAAGTGGCGCAATGATGGATGGACCATCAATAAGTGGTGCACATGGGGGGTGGCAAAGGGATCAACAGGTGGGGAAAAGTTGCCTTTATAAGCAATTAAATCTTCCACATTAAAAATATGATGAAAACCAAAATGAGATAAAATGTCAACAATATATATATTTGATCTAATGCGCTGTAAAATTTTAAATGGACCAGCACTACGAGCCTGTAATTTAGAAACGTGCCCAGGTAGACACCGCTCTAGTCTGATTCGAACCATAACATAATCTCCTAAATAGAATTCAATATGTCTTTTATGTGAATCATCATAAAGTTTGTATGAAGTATTGCTTGCCTCCAATTGTTTATTAATCTCAATGTGTAAGTCATGAAGGTATTGTGCAAAAACTTCGGCCATGATGGACACACTAACATGTGGAGACATTGGGATAAGGTCCAATGGTTTTCAGGGTTTATAACCATACACAATTTCAAATGAACTCATACCGATGGATCTATTAAAAGAGCTATTATATGCAAATTGGACAGTTGGAAGTATCAAGTCCCAATTTCTAAGATGCTCCTGGACCAGACACGGTAATAAGTTATCCAAACTCCAATTGACGACTTCAATTTGACAATCTGTTTGAAGGTGGTATGCGGTGAAAAATTTTAATTTGGTACCAATCATATGCCACAAAGTCCTCCAAAAATGGCTGTTAAAATGAACATCCCTATCAGAAACAATAGTCTTAGGAAGACCATATAACTTGACAATCTTAGTAAAATAAAGGCGAACAACTCAAGAAGCATCAGCAGTCTTGTTACAAGGAATGAAGTGGGCCATTTAAAAAAAGATGATCCATAACGATAAAAATGGAATTATGCTTCTTAGGGGTACATGGAAGCCCTAACACAAAGTCCATGCTTACGTCCTGCCATAGACTAGTAGGTATAAGTAGAAGGGTATAGAGGCCAGTGTTTTGCTTTGTGTATTTGGCTAGCTGGCATGTTCAACAAGTACTAATGATCTTGGCCACATCTTTTTTCAAATTAGGCCAATAAAATTGTCGCTCAACCTTCTTAATTGTCTTATCACGTCCAAAATGGCCAGATAGACCTCCGGCACGAACTTTCCAAATGATAAAGTCTTGGACAGACATTTTCAGGATGCAAAGTTTATTAACTCGAAATAAGTATCCATTCTGAAGACGAAATCCGTCCGTGGTGTCCAAGTACCCACATTGTAAAGCGATGGAGATTTTGCTAAAATCAAGGCAGAACTCATATTCTTCCTTAAGTCTTTCAAAGCCAACAATTTTAACTTGAACAGCAAATGGTAAGGTCAAACGTCAGCTCAAGGCATTATCTACTTGATTCTTGACTCCTTTCTTGTGCTTTATAACAAAAGAATAGGCTTGTAAATATTTGATCCACCGATCGTGCCTATAATTTAATTTCTTCTGGGAGTTAAGAAACCAAAGAGTTTCATGATCCAAATAGAGGACAAACTCTTGAAGTAACAAGTAATAATGCCAATAGTGTAAGGCCTGTATGACATCATACAACTCCTTATCATAAATAGAGTATCGTCGCTTGGTATCATTTAACTTTTAACTAAAGTAGGCAATTGGGTGGTGTTCTTGACTAAAAACGCCTCCTATGCCTACACCTGACGCATCATACTCCAGCTCAAACACTTCGAAGAAATCAGGAAACCACATAACAGGAGCTGTTGTCATCTTTTCTTTGATGAGTTTGAAAGCTTTGGTAGTATCAGAAGACCAAGTGAAGTCACCCTTCTTCATGTACTCAGTGAGAGGAGCCATGATTGTGCTAAAGCCCTTGATGAACCGGCGATAGAATGTGGCCAAGCCGTGAAAACTTCGAACTTCATGGATGGATTTGGGTTCGGGCCAATTGATGATTGCCTAGATCTTTGTAGGGTTGGTAGAAACCCCATCAGAAGAAACAATAAAGCCTAGGAAAGTCACTTTATTTGATAAGAAGGAACATTTGTTAAGGTTAGCAAACATATTTAAAAGAAAAGCGGATTGTCAAAGTCCCAAAACCATCAACATAAAGTTTTGAAAGATCAAGTTCAGCTTGTTCAGAAAGATCTTACAGAAATTACATCTTCCAGAAATAATGTAGTTCAACCCCAAACCAGTGCCTTTCTTGTAAGTTTAGCATCAACTGCCCGTGGTCTTTAGCTTCAATTGAAATACCTACATCAGTACTTTTACTCATTTTTTCTCATCTAAAACTAGCTTTCCAGAAAATACCTCATATCCTAATAGATCAGACTGTTCATCCCCTATCTCAATCCTGTGCTCCTCCCTCTACCCTTTTAGTAGGGCATCACCACTGGCAATGACTTTACTTGGCTTTGAAGCCTTCACTTGACCACATTTTTCTGGAAATACAACTGGAGAACAATGCTGCCCTGTAGCTAGTTGAGAACACAAGCCCAAGCAGCAAACAGATTGCTGAGATGTCAGTTTTAAGAAAGTATTGTTTGAAAGGCTACCAATCTTCTGCACATCTGTTCGAAACAGAAGTATCAAAACAGCATATCACATAGCCGCTAACAATCAGGGCAGCGAATCACATAGAAGGCCCCAGAAATCTCTGCAAAAGAACAAGAGATGTTGCACTTAGAACTGCACTATATATTGACATAAGCATTATAGTATCATGACTGAACTGTTATTTTGCAACAACAACATCGCAGCAACCAATTGATACATAAAAATAATAATCCAGAATCTCCAACACGATCAGTCACAAGGGCTTTTTGATATCAATTGAAGATGATATCATTGAACGGATAATTCTTTTACCATATGCATGATGATTCAATAATGTTTTTTACACACGGCCTCAGTTAGATTATAATTTAAGTATATAGAAAGTTGGGCTGCGTGTATCCACAAAGCAAGAGCAAGAAATGAAGTAATATGAGTATGATTTAATAAGTACTAAACCTTCCATTTGTGCATATCCAAGAACTGTTATTCGGACAAAAGAACCCCTTACAAACGACCTTAAGGCAAAATTACACTCATATGCTCAGCTTGTTTGAATAAGAAGATTATTTGGGAGATTTCTAAATTTCTGGGAGAAGGATGACAATGAGTGCACACAAATATTACGTCCACAATATTGTGCAAGATATTATAATAAGATAGTAAGTTTCTGGGAAACAACTTTATAATAAATTCTTTGACTAAAAACAAATCATAGAGCTACAAGGAAATACAGTACAAATGTCCTGTTGTGGCAAACAATATGCCCTACAAGCACAACTTAACATAATAATTAAAAAACCAAACAAGCTTTGACAAAGGCCTTTTCCGATTATTTCACCAAGTCTAGATGTGCGCTTGATATTCTCATTAAGCTTCATAATGTTTCTTTATCAACTTCAAGCAGACCCAAATTCCCAATATCATGGAGTCCAAACAGGGGAAAATAACAGATATATATTGTAGTTTCACCATGGTGTTGACATCACTCCCATGTAGGAAATTCTGGAGTGGCAAATGCCGGAGTGGCAAATGCCAGAGTGGCATTTGCCGGAGTGGAAGTTTTCCGGAATGGTTTTTCTAGAATGAAATTCCGGAATGAAAATTGACCGGAATGGATTTCCGGAATGAAAATTGACCAGAATGGAAATTAGCTAGATTGAAATTTCTGGAATGGATGAAATTTCTGAAATGAATGGAAATTTCTGGGGATGGATGAAATTTTCGAAATGGATGGAAATTCCGGAATGGATGAAATTTCTGGTATGGAATTTTGGAGTGAATTTTTGGAATAAAAGTTGGCCGGAATGAAAGAAGGCCGGAGTAGATTTGCACTTAGCCAAAGAAGTATAAATGTCCGAGGACTCTAAGCAAAAGTTCAAGGATTTTGGTCAACGTTTGGGAACTGTAACCGGAAAATTGGTCACCTACAACATTTGCACAATCAGTTTTTTAGAAAAGGAAGTTGACTCTTAGAGTTGGCAACTGATTAGTTGAGTAGGTCAACTCCTCCCGACAGAGTGACGCTTAGCAGAGTTGGTGGCAGGTTGCAGAGTTGGTGGTAGGTTTTGTACAAACACAACCTTCCTACTGGGTAGGCAACCGTTAGAACAAATTTGTATATATATGCATGCTAGACATGCAAGCAAAGTGTCGAGAAGTGAAAAGGAGAAAAATGTAAGAGAGAATAAGGAGTAATCATTCTTTACTTTTGTATTCTTACTCTTATTTTTGTTCTCAGGTCTCCAAGGACTTGTGCAACTAAAAGGGTTTCTGTAACTACACTCACATAGTGAAATTAATTTGTGGACAAAGTATCCTGTGATTTTTTTCTCTTATTTTAGAAGAAAGTTTTCTACGTAAAAATTGTGCATTCTTACTCACTCTCTCATATTCTTCTATCGTGTGTGTTTGTACATATCATTCTTGTTTAACTTGGATTATTTCAACTGGCCATTATCCTTCTTTTTTCCCTACAAGTGGTATCCGAGACGTGGTACTTTGTGCCAGTTGTTGGAACGCTATGAATCGATGGAGGTGGGAAGTAAGATGATTTGTTTAAACGGCACCAATTATAACATTTGATAGAGTAAGATGTCAGACCTGCTATTCGTCAAGTCGATGCACCTTCCAATGTTTGCTACTCAAAAGCCCGAGGCAAAATCGAAAGAAGACTGGATCTTCAAACACAAACAAGTGTGCGGCTTCATACGGCATTTTGTAGACGACAATGTCTAAAACCACACCAGGAGTGAGACAAATGCCAAATCGTTGTGGGAAAAGTTGGAGATGCTTTATGCTTCTAAGACCGGAAACAACAAATTATATCACCTGATGAAATTGATGCAGGTGCGATATAATGAGGGTTCGTCAGTTGCCGACCACTTAAATGAATTCCAAGGATGTGTGGACCGACTGAGTGGTATGGGCATTAAGTTCGAAGATGAAGTGTTGGACTTATGGCTTTTGACAATTATGTCGGACTCTTGGGAGGTGATTCAAATCACCATTGCCAACACTACTCCGAATGGCATCGTGACATTAGAGATGGCAAAAGGAGCTATGCTCAACGAGAAAATGAGACGGCGGTTACAAGGGACTTCCACCTCTCAACACTACAAGGTACTCGTGACTAAGTCACGGGAAAGAAGTAAAGAATGCGGCCCAAAGTCCGGAGAAAAGGGCCGCAGCAAGTCCCGATCAAGGTTTCAAAACTTCAAATGCCATTATTGTGGAAAGAAATGACACATTAAGAAATATTGTTATAAATGGAAGCGCAATAATAATGAAGATGACAAAAAGAATAAAGCTGAAAATGGATAAGGCGAGGAAAAGGCCTCGATCTCAGTTGTAACTGAGGGTGACCTCCTACTGACCTGTTGAACGAATGATGTGATAAACTTGACCGACCACAAGTCTAATTGGGTGGTGGATACAGGTGTCTCACTTCATGTCACATCCAGAAAGGGATTGTTCTCGTCTTACAATTTGGGAGATTTTGGAGTATTAAGAATGGGAAACGAATGAACATCCTAGGTTATTGGTAGAGGTGACATATCACTTGTCACCAGTAATGGAACCCGATTGCTTTTAAAGGACGTTCGACACGTTCCTGATATCCGGCTGAATATAATTTCAGCTAGCAAACTGGATGATGAAGGGTTTTGCAGTACTTTTTGTAAAGGAAAATGGAAATTGACCAGAGGGCCTCTGGTTGTTGCATGTAGAGAAAAGGCCTTCGGCCTATATGTGGTAAAAGCATCTACCGCCGCCGGAGAGGTTCGTATGACAAGGAATAAGGAGTCGTCGGACTTGTGGCATCATCACTCAAGTCATATGAGTGAGAAGGGATTGAATAATCTAGCCGAAAAGGACCTTCTTCAAGGCATTAATGAGGCCAAGCTGAAAACCTGCTCACATTGCCTGATGGGAAAACAATGACAAGTTACATTTCAAGGGGACTCGTCTGACAAAAAGACTAAAGTACTTGAGCTGGTACATACAGATGTGTGCTTTCAAAGAAAAATCTTTTGGAGGAGCACATTACTTCGTATCGTTTATTAATGATTGTTCAAGGAATGTGTGAATTTACCTTCTCAAGACGAAGGATCAAGTTGCTAGCATTTTCATGCTCTTGTGGAGAGGTAGACGGGGAAGAAACTGAAATGCATTCGAAGTGATAATGGTGATCAGTATCTTAGAGCCTTTAATGCATACTATCGGACTCAAAGCATCCAGCACCAAAGAACGCTACCAAAGACACCACTGTTAAATAGGGTGTCAAAACGCATGAATCGAACACTGATGGAGAGAGTCCGAAATGTGTTGTATGAGGCCAAGCTACCCGATTTGTTTTGGGGGAAAGCATTAAAAACAATGGCCTACATCATCAACAGGTCGCCAAGTAGACCTTTGAATGACGATGTTCCTAAACAAGTATGGTCTGGCAGGAAGTTATCCTATAACCATCTTCGAGTGTTCAGATGCAGGGCCTTTGTCCATATTTCAAAGAACGAAAGGAGCAAATTAGAATTGAAGTCGAAGGAATGCATCTTCCTTAGCTATGGGGAAGATGAACTTGGATACCGACTGTATAATCCCGTTGAGAAAAAACTCATCCAATCTAGAGATGTTGTATTCCTCGAGGATGAGACCATTGTAGACATTAGAAAAGAGAATAAGGTATTGTCTGGTACCGGTCAGACAGACAAGATAAGTGCTGATATTGGCCAATCGGCACCTCTTCACAATGAGGTCAATGTCCCAGGTGTGGCCAAAGAAGATGATGAAGCAATCACGGCACCAGATTAAGACGAGGATGACCTCACTCCTCAGCTGGCCAAGGAAATTGCTCTTCGTAGATCCCTAAGAGACCAAAGGCCCTCCGTCCGTCTATTATCTAGTGAGTATGTGTTACTGGTGGAGTAGAACCTGAAAGTTTTGAGGAAGCCATGGAGGATAATCACAAGGAAAAATGGTTAGAATCCATACAGGATGAAATAAATTCGTTACATGAGAACCATACATTCGAACTGATTGAACTATCGAAGGGGAAGAAAACCCTGAAGAATAAATGGGTCTTCCGTTTGAAGAACAAAGAAGGAACCACGCAACCGAGGTACAAGGTAAGGCTAGTGGTAACGGGTTTCAACCAGCATAAAGGGGTCAACTTTGATGAAATTTTTGCCCCAGATGTAAAAATGTCCTCTATTTAAGTGCTTGGTTTGGTCGCTATCCTAGATTTGGAGGTGGAGTAGCTAGATGTCTAGACGGCATTCCTCCATGGTAACCTTGAGGAGGAAATCTATAAGGAGTAACCCGAGGGATTTCAGGTCAGGGGGAAGGAATGACTGGTATGTCGTCTGAGAAAGAGCATGTACGGATTGAAACAGACTCCACATTAATGATACAAAAAGTTCGAATCTGTTATGGTGGATCAAGGATACCGGAAGACTACTTCGGATCATTGCGTCTTTGTTCAAAGGTTTTTATAAGATGATTTCGTCATCCTTCTACTCTATATGGATGATATGCTAATCGTTGGACAAAACGGTACTCGGATCAAAGAGTTGAAGCAAGCTTGGACAGTCTTTTGCCATAAAAGACTTGAGGCTAGCAAAATAGATTCTGAGCGTTAAAATATTTCATGACTGCAAGGATAAGAAATTGTGGCTGTCCTAAAAGAGCTATATTGAGAAAATACTCCAGTGCTTCAAAATGAAAAAGACCAAGCCAGTGAACACCCTACTAGCCAACCACTTCAGGCTGAGCAGTAGGAAATGTCCAACCTCAAATAACGAAAAGGATGCAATAAGAACCGTACCCTACTCTTCAGCCATAGGGAGTTTAATGTATGCTATGGTATGCACGAGGCCGAACATTGCACACGCAGTCGGTACTGTTAGCAGGTTCTTGTCAAATTCAGGTAAGGAATACTGGTCATCAGTAAAGTGGATTTTAAGATATTTCCAAGGGACTTCCAAGATGTGTCTGTGTCTTGAAAGTGACAAGCTCCAATTAATTGGTTACACTGATGCTAATATGGCCGGAGACGTTGACACCCGAAAATCCACTTCAGGATATTTGGTCAAGTTCGCTGGATGGGCAGTCGAAGCTACAAAAGTACGTTGCCCTCCTGACTACCGAGGAAGAATTTATCGCAGTGACAGAAGCGAGCAAGGAGACGTTGGGGATAAAAAAGTTCTTCCAAGAATTGGGCCTCAAGCAGGAGAAGTACGTGGTACTTTATGACAGTCAAAGTGTTATACAGCTGTACAAGAATTCTTTATTCTATTCAAGATCAAAGCATATTGATATTTGATATCATTAGGTGAGAGATATTGTTGACTCAAGACAGCTGTCACTAGAAAAAGTCCAAATTGAAGAAAACGGGTCAGATATGTTGACCAAAGTACTACCTAAGGGGAAACTCGAAATCTGTTGCAGTATGGCCGGACTAACTGATTTGGTTCCCACACGATCGTGAAGGGAAATTTGTTGGGATCTCTCCCATGTGGGAAATTATGGAGTGGCAAATGCCGGAGTGAAAGTTTTCCAAAATGGTTTATCCGGAATGCATTTTCCAAAATGAAATTCCGAAATGAATTTTTGAAATGAAAATTGACAGGAATGGAAAATAGCCGGAATGGAATTTTCGGAATGGATGGAAATTCCGAAATGGATGAAATTTCCAATATGGAATTCCGGAGTGAAATTTCAGAATGAAAGTTGGCCGAAATGAAAGAAAGCCGGAGTGGATTTGCACTTGGCCAGAGAAGTATAAAGGTCCGAGGATTCTAAGCAAAAGTCCAAGGATTTTGGTTAACACTTGGGAATTGTAACCGAAAAGTTGGTCACCTACAACGTCTGCACAATCAGTTTTTCAGAAAATGAAGTTGACTCTCAAAGCTAGCAGCTGATTGATTGAGCAGGTCAACTCCACTCGACAGAGTAGTGCTTAACAGAGTTGGTGGCAGGTTTTGCAGACATGCAACCTGCCTACAGGGTAGACGACTACCAGGACAAATTTGTATATATTTGCATGTTGGGCATGTAAGCAAAGTGTAAAGAATTGAGAAGTAGAAAAATGTAAGAGAGAATAAGAAGTAGTCATTCTTTACTCTTGTATTCTTGCTCTTATTTTTGTTCTCAGGGCTTGTGTAGCTAAAAGGGCTTCTGTAACCACACTCACATAGTGAAATTAGTTTGTGGACTAAATGTTCCGTGATTTTTTTCTCTTATTTTAAAATAAAATTTTTCACATAAAAATTGTATGTTCTTACTCTTTCTCTCACATTCCTCTATCGTGTGTGTTTATACGCATCATTCTTGTCTGACTCGGATTTATCCGATCGGCCATTATCCATCCTGTTTCCCTACATATGGTTATTCAACCTGCAAGGAGACAATCCTCATTCAAGCAAAAGATAAAAATAATTCACAACCTGCCATACCGCTGTAACTTCTGCATGGTTATTGTGTTTAACTGGTTACCGTAGATGTAAAATTGCTTTCATACGTATTAATTGTAATGTTTCATATAATTCCACATTTTATGGATGTGACATGCACTGGAAACAATAGAAAACCCATGACTCGCCATATGAGGGGTTGGCTATGAAATTCGTTTTGCCCCATTTGCCTCGAAGGCCACTAAGTTCTTCATTATTACCTCACT
>BSYO01000036.1:8439469-8472359 GCA_033239525.1 Nepenthes gracilis | reverse complement strand
TATTTTATTATCGGTGAATTTCACTGTTTATTTTTTTTAATACAAAATAAATATTCTTAAAAAAATATTTATTTTTCCAACTCAAAAAATTAAAAATACCAATAAATATTAGGTATTTTTTATTCCTTGTGTTGTTATTTTTTATTCTTTGTTGACAAGGAATATATATTTCCACCGACCTTCGATTAATTTTACCGTAATGTCCTCGTCTCCATCGTTCAAAACCCTGCTTCGTCTGCCATAATTCCCGCCTCCACCTTCGCGTTTGATGTTTCCGCCGCCTCCTTCAACTACTCCTCCATTTCCAAAAATAATCGATATGCAGCCGCCTGTAGTAGTAATTACCCATTTCACCTTCCGGAACCTTGCTCCTCTTTGGCCTACCATTCGAAATCCTCCATTTTCACCGCCGCATGTAGTAGTAATTACCCTCTTCCGCTTCCAGAAACATTGCTCCTCTTCGGCCTACCGTTTGAAATCCTCCATTTTTGTCGCCACCTGTATTAGTAATTACCCTTTTCGGCTTCTGGAAACCCTGCTCCTCTTCGGCCCACCGTTTGAAATCCTCCATTTTTGTCGCCACCTGTCTTAGTAATTACCCTTTTCGGCTTCTGGAAACCTGCTCCTCTTCGGCCTACCGATTGAAATCCTCCATTTCCACTGCCGCCTGTATAAGTAATTACCCTCTTTGGCTTCCAGAAACCTTGCTCCTCTTCGGCCTGCCATTCGAAATCCTCCGTTTCCACCACCGCCTGTATTAGTAATTACCAATAATTACTATTTCTAAAATTTATTTATTAATATTATATTTTATTAATTTATTTATTTTAATAAATATATCAAATAAAATATTTTTTAAATAATTAAAATTAGCTGGTAATAATAAAATAAAATTATTAATAAATAAAGGTAAAAAAGTTATTAGTATAAAATTTTACCTTATTCCTTATCGTATTACTATATACTAATTATTAAAATAATTTTTAACTTATTCTATTCTAATAACCAAATATATAAATAAAAATTTTTAATTCTATTTTTATCTTATTTTATTTTTTAAAAATAATTATTATATTCTAATATTATTCCAATATAATAACCAAACATACAATAAGTAAAATCAGTCTTTCTCACCGGTGAATTACAAATGTCCTTTATCATTCATAGGCTTACAACTCTACATTATTCTTATTGGTATATAGAACATTTATATCTGCACTGACATATATACAGAGATTTAGGCAAGTCCGAGCCAACAAGATGACAAGGAAACCATAAAAAGCTTCAAAAACTATCAAATTTTTAATTATGTAATATATTTACTTAAAATTTATTTAAATTAATTATTATTATTTTAATTTTTTTGTCAAAAATAATAATATATTATTATAAATAAATATTAAAAATACTAAAAAAAATTGACTTACAATAATAATAATAATAATAATAATAATAATAATAATAATAAATAATAAATTACAAGCATTAAAAAAATGAGAAGGGAGGCAAAGAAAAAGGCTGAAGGAGAGAAGGAACAGTGAAAATTGATGGAATCCGTAGAGGATGAATTCATTACTTACAAGCATAAAAATTAACAGCAATACTGGATCAAATCAAGAGAATTATCGCTAAAATTTATTAGGTGGCACAAAAAATGAGGATTGGTGAGAATGTACGAATTTTAGGTTTAATTAAAAGGAATTTAAATAAAAAAAATTACAATAAGTAAGGTATGAGGTGAATTAGGATCAATGGGTTATAAATACCCGTCAAAATTAAGATAAATGGTAGGAATTTGAGACAAAATTGGAGAAAAAGGAGAAAAAAATGCCATTCAAGACAAAGAAAAGGAGATTAAATAATAAATTTGAGTTTTTTAATCAATTTATTATCTTATGATTCTATGATACTTTAATATTTTAACAGATCGTTCTTTTTGTATCAAATACTTATTATATGGTTGAATTTAAGAGAAATTTGAAAATGGTGTAAAAATAGTGGGTTTTGAGAAATTTTATGAGATTATGGTTTTAATGCATTATCAAATACGAATTATAGTACAGAATATGGATCCACCTAAATCTTTCTTGGAAGGTCAAACAAAGTGAGTCAAATTATCATTTCTTATAAACTAAATCTTGTATACTATAATTAAAAAATAAGAGATTAGATGATTTGTGGGTTTCACTCCCTAATATATTCTCCGATACTCAAATTAATTATCTTCTTCAATTAACAAAAAGATACAATGATAATAGATATATGTGTTGATGCACGAAAGTTTGGATGCTATCTAACTCAGATGTTGCGCTCGGTATAGAACAGATTTTATATTACAATGTGCTCAATAGGGAGCAATTTTAAAATAAGAATTATAAGAGGTTCCTTTTGGGTAGAGATTTACTTTTCTATATATTTGTCTATCAGTCTCCCTCACTCATTAGAGTGAAAGAGTATTTATAGTGTTGGTCGACGGTTTAACCTTCATGCGACCATTCTTGAACCACCTAGATAGATAAGGATATTTTAGTTGCTTATTGCAACCGGTTTATGATAAGTTTTTTCAACCGGGTTGCCTAATGGGACTGATGAAGTCAGTTTGGCCTTTGGAATTGATTGGGCTTATTTGGTCGTTATTTGAACTTTTGGATCAATGATGACGTGTTGTAGGTTAACTATACTTTGGATTCGCCTAAGGGCCTTTGCGCTGAGCTAGCTCACTATTGGCCGTCTCTATCAGGTTTGATTTGTAATATTTTATATGTAAATTTTGTTTTAATAGATGTATAAGAATTATAGATAATGATTTTTATAAGTTTTTTATATCAGAATATTTTTAAACAATTCAAATTTGAATAAAAATCAAACTCGGCATGAAAACAACCGAAAAAACAAAAAAATAGGGAGGGAGCGGGGCATGGGCTACTGTTAGATTCCTTCGTGGCACCGTTCACTGTATGGGGGAGTTGCCACAATACAGGAGGGCGCCTCCTTTGTGCCATGCATGAGAATGAGAAAAATAAATAAATTTTTAATATTTTAATATATTATTTAAAGATAATAATTAATTATTTAGTTAAAAAAAGTACTTTAGTGATTATTTGTAGTATTGGGTATATAAATAACGTGCTATGGATATATTTCGGAACAACTCAATTGATTTTTACGTGTTTATTTATAAGTTAATAGATAATAATATATAAAATATTATGATAAATTTTAATAAATAAATTTAAAAATTATATCTAATATTAATAATAATAATAAAAAGATAAACATCACATTTGGTTATATTAAAATATATCTTTAATTATTCATGGGACATTAATGCATTATATTGATATTGAGTTTTATTTATATGTTCTTAATTTTTATTCACACTTATATTTTTAATAGCCAATTTTAATAAGATGAAATAAAAAATTACATATTAAGATAACAGAAATTTACTTACATATAAATCTTGAATACTCTATGTTATAATTTTATGTAGCACAATAATTGATAATGCATTTCGTAGGTGAGATTTATTTTATTCAAATGATATAGATGCTTAGCTAAAGTCAATCAATTATCCTGAAGGACATATTTGTTTTACCTATAGAATCTATTAAAATTATATTATAATATGGATATCTAAAATATCAATTAATTAATTGACTAATCAGACTATAAACATGTGGTGAGATGTTCTTGATATTGTTTAGTAGAGTGATGAAAAATAGTTTGAGTTTGAATAATTTACTGAACTAATGGGACATAAATTCATTAATTTTAAATTTACTATAATAGAAATATAATTCCCATAGACTTTTCTTATAAAATTTATTTTGATGGAATATATTTTACAATGTATAATATTACTAATTATTATATCTTAGATTTTTTTTTTCATAGTGTTGCTTTCCATAATTATTATATTCCTTATTAAAGAATTATTCATTGAATATTCAGTTCACATATTGTGACGACCCGAATCCTAACCATCAATTATGGCTTGAACCACTCTAGCAAAAAATCTTAAATCTTAAAATTATTAAATATCCATAATAGTCTCAACATTTTTAATACATTTATTATTTTAATTACAAATTAAGCAAATATTCACTAAAATAAAATTACTCTATTTACGGTCATAGCCTGAAAATGAACCATTAAACCTCAATTAAAATATATTTAATATGTCTCCCACTGATATGATAGCAACAACTTCCAAAATCTTCTCTAATTGGAAGTCTCACAGTAAAAGTAAGATCACCTGACAGCTCTATATAATCAACTCAATCTGAAACCAATAAAATATAATGATGAGCCAAATATCCAACAAGTGATAATAATAAAAAAAAACATGTAATAATAACAAACATCTCAGTTATACAATAAGTGATAGATAAAGAAGCCACAATAGTAATATAATTATCCAACAGATAAACTCTATTCAAGAATTTATACTTCATCGTATCCACGACTCAAAAGTAAAACAAGGCAAGTCACCCTAGACCCACATGTGACAAAGATCATAAGATTTATCAATAACAGGCAAAAATCCTTCAAAATCAAACATCACAAAAAATAAAGGGATCTCCTGATTCAAATATTAGTATGAACGATCTGAATATCAAATAACATTAAATAACATAAATTTTACTAAATCCAAATACCGAATAATCCAACATATGGATTCTACCGAATTCTAAATTTATGAGATATCAACAATAACGAGATACCATGAATAATTTCTTGGACCTTATTTTGTCACCGTGAATCAAATGCGGTATATTTATACTCCCAACGGTTGGGTAAATAACACAAAATTATTCATAGTATCCTTCGTCGCATTACAATCCTTCCGGAGAATTAAATCTTCAGTATACTCATATCATTTATGATACCCCTCGCCAATGATATCCCTGATATCATCTCTTACAATGGTCACCCGGTTATAAACATCCCTCAATAATAAACAATATACATCATCACCACCATGATATAAAAATTAGTATTCAATGGCTATAAATTACATTAAAGTCATAGCGCTCGATTCGAAACGTCTTTAAGACTTTTATATAATCTCCTTTACCTTAACCATAAGAAGCTAATAACTCAAATATTCACGTAAATGAGTATAACGTAAAGAAGGTTTTGTAATTACAATGATAGAAATGTCATTCAATACTGATAAGGACTATACACATGTAATTAGATAACGCAAATAATGTCGTCATCGAAAAAGAGAGAAATTACCAAGGACCCATTAAGTATTTTTCTACCTGGTGTCTACAAGTCGATAACCCCCTAAATCCTGTAATCTTTAATGATGCTACTAATTTTCAAGTTTTAATATTAAACCAAAACTAGCTCGATTCCTTTAATGTCCCAACTCGACATCGGTTAACATAAAAATACATTTTAACAATTAATTTATATATCATATAAATAACTTACAAAAATACACACACATATATATTTATTTATTTATTTTAAATTCTAATTTAATATAATATATTTTTAATATATACAAAAATCCCACACAATCTCTCCACGTCATTCCACTTCCCCAAGCTTCTTTCGCCCTTTATTTTTTTTTCTTTTTCTTTCTTTTCTTTTATTTCCTTTCCTTTCCTTTTTCTTTTTTTCCCATTTTCTTCCTTCTTCCTCCTCTCTCTTCCTTACTCTGTTGTTGCTCTAATCTCTCCTTCGAAATAGGAGGCCAACGACAAATCGGTAAGGCACGACGGCGACGACAGCCAGTACTTCGATATTTCTTCATTTTTAACGAGATTTTTCACAAAATCATACTTATCATTCGATTTCGATCAGTTTTTTTTTCTCTCTCTCTCTCTCTCTTTCTTTCTCTCCCGCAAGCCACAAGTAATACAATAAATATGGAGAAATATTTACAAACGGAGAAAATAAGAAAAATACGGAGAATCAAGGTAAAATATGGATTATCACTTGCCTGATGCTTTCCATTTTTCTCGACACGGCAGTTGCAGCTCCACAACTGCTTCCGGCTGCGACATGACGGTGATATTTTCAGCGACGACGGCGGCAATAGTGATGGTCAATACAGACGGTAACGGAGTACACTACTGATTTACTTCCTTTTCCTCTTCTCCCTTCGATCCAACTCTCCCTGTTCGTTCGCTGCCTCTCTCTTTCTTTCTCTCCTAGCTTATTCTACTACACTTTCGGCTTAATGGAACGAATGGAGGATTGTTTCTATAGAATTTTGAGAGAAGAGGCAGGTGCCGCAAAATTTTGGGTCGGTTAGGGGAGGTGAGGAAAATCCAGAGCCGTGTAAAGCTGAGGAAGGAGGAGATAAACAGGAAGCTTCAAGAGACGGTGTGAGAGAGAGAACACCAATAATCTTAATAATAATATTATATTTATTATTATTTGTTATATTATTATTATTTAATAATATTTCTTTATTACTATTTATTAATATTATTAATTATTATTTTATAAAATAAGTTTATTTATAAAAATATTAAATTAATAACCTAATAAACCCAAGTTAAAATATCGGGATGTTACAATTCTTTTCCTTTAAAGAATTTCGTCTTCAAGATACGTGTCTTAGCCGTCGAATAATTTTAAAATAAACTTCTTTTTATCTCTTCATCAAATTATTATGTTTTTGTTTATTTGGATTAAAGTTTTTACTATCATATAATTTTATCCCTTGTATTCAAGGTTTTCAAACTTCCACTTCCATTCAAAACTAGAGAGTGCATAATTTTAACCTATCATAGTTCATGTATTCACTACCAAAGTACTAACACCAAAAAGGATCTCTCTCTCATCCATAACTACATGCACAAGTCGAGTTTATAATTTTTTTAGTCTTTAATATCCTCACAATTAACCGATAATTATATCATTCCATACACAACAATCACAACTTAATCTTATCCTCTTAAAGTAACTTTTCCTTAGTATATAATTTAATCTTAGATGATCCACCGGTGTTTTATTCCATCATATCGATATAATATACTCGTCGCCGATAGATAAATTTATAACCTTAATAATATGTCAGTGTTCAAAACTCGATTTGTTTCACAACCTAAGTAAGCTCTTAAATAATTATCACAAATGGATGAACTCTACAAGCCGACATACAATACTAAACATTTCGTTTGGATTTTCTAGATCATCAATATAAATGTAGTCCATAATAAAGTACAACCATCTAAAATCTTTCACAAGTTATTGAATTATTAATCTCCAAATGCTTTAATCATTAATTGATGGCTAATCCACATTGACATGAGCTTAATTGTCATCACACCTTAAAAAAAAGGTATCATAATTACATCATTCCATATACAACAATCACAACTTAATCTTATTCTTTCAAAGTAACTTTTCCTTAGTATATAATTTAATCTTAGATGATCCACTAGTGTTTTATTCCATCATATCGATATAATATACTCGTCGCCGATAGATAAATTTATAACCCCAATAATGTGTCGGCGTTCAAAACTCGATTTGTTTCACAACCTAAGTAGGCTCTTAAATAATTATCCCAAGTGGATGAACTCTACAAGCCGACATACAATACTGAACATTTCTGTTAGATTTTCTAGGTCATTAATATAAATGCAATCCATAATAAAGTACAACTATCTAAAATCTTCCACAAGTTATTAAATTATCAATCTCCAAATGCTTTAATCATTAATTGATGGCTAATTCACATCGACATGAACTTAATTGTCATCACATCCTAAAAAAAAGTATCATAAGCTGTTATAACTTTGAAAATACAGCCCAAAATTATAATTATCCTTATAATCTTCAACTAAAATACCATCTTCTTTTACTCCACGCAATAGCTATCCCTGAATTTTAATCTAAATTCCACTATATAATCCTTTGTCTTTTTTCGATAATTCATACCTCCTTTAGACTTAGATTAAGTTCTTCTGAAAAATGATAACTCCTAAAAATTTGAATTCCTTCCGTACAGAGTTTTGAGACCCAAAAATTTTAGAATAATTATAATCATCATGGATATAAATCATGGGTTGATTACTTAATTTCTTCGATCTAACTAATTAAAAGTAAAACTTCATCTTCATAAATAATAGCCAAGCACAACCCAAGAATTAAAAATATAAGAATTAATAACTTCTAATCATTCGATGATATCTAAGATCCACAAAACTAATTGTAGGGCTCCATTAGGGGTGAGTCCAAATGACAACTATTTCAACTATTGATAGATTTACAGATACACTTAATACTCAGAAAAGATCATTTAGGTGTACCATGTCATCAACGCCGAAATTTAGATCATAAAGTTGTTACGACAATATCATCCCTAAAAAGATCTGTAGACAATTTTAATACCAAGATATTCTCAAAGTAAAGCCCAAATGTCCTCAATAATTGCATAATGAGGCAAAATATCTCTGATGGCCTAGGAATATCTTTGGTGGATAATCTTCATATACCTAACTAAACAATTTCTCAATATTTAATATATTTTAGGGTATTTTTAATAATTCATTGCCTTCATATTTTCTTCCCTCAATAAACTATCTCACATGCCTTAATGACTAAAATCAATGAATTTGGAGTTTAAAATCTAATTACATAATAATTAACGATATTTACTTATATATTCATGATGTCATTATTAATTAGAAAACTACAAGGTACTACAAGAGATAAGAATTTCTTTAGTTTTACTCATCTATAATTTATCATATATGCCCCACAATCATAATTTAGTACATCTAATAGATTATGGTTGATTTGTACCACTAGCATTATAATCTGCCAGTAGTTGTATAATAATTTTTTTACTCTATTTTATTAGTTCTTTTTTGACTACTCTTGTGAATATGTCATTTGAGTCTCCAAAAAGTAGTTAATCTACTTATTATCATTCCCATATCATCCATCATAAATCATTCAATTTACAAAATTACAATCTCAAAGCCCAATATAAGACCTAATAGTGCCATTGATTAAATATTAAATTTATAACTCTCAAACTATTTGATACTATATCTTCATGACTCATAACCTCAGTCGTTACATTGATACATTCAATCTATAATTTCGAGTATTTCCTTATAGCTTAGCTAATCCCTTTTGGTAGTTTGAGTTCATTTAGTAAAATTTTCAAGAATTAATTTTCCTCCTTACCTAATATTGAGACTAAATCTCTAAGATCATCACAATCCTATCTAATTCATATTATTAATTAGTTATTAAAGTCATTTAACCTTAAACATTCAATACATAAATTCCCAACACAATAGAGCATATCAATTCTTTAAACAGGATGTCACCCAATTCTTTCGAATATTCGATAAATTTTAATTTTTAAAAAATTTTATATTTTTAAAACTTCATAGATAAATTTACTAATAGGTCTAATCCTCAAATATAATGACTCAAAGATGCCATTTTTTACTAAAACTTTAAATTATCAAATAAGTACATACCTCAAAATCATTCCTCAAATACTCTTATATCAAAATAGGCATAGAGTAGGCCCAATGCCATTGATAGACCCTCAACATATCGATCAAAATTAATTATATATGCACGATCTGTTGACTCATAATATTTGCACTTGCACTTCAGAATACCTCTCTAAAATATTTACTATTTACAACTGTAAATTTTTTTTTACCACACTATCTCATATTTAACTATTTACTATTTGGCTTTAGATCCTCAATCATTTGTTCACCTAGCTCCTCATAAAGGTTACAAATCCTTTCCACTCATTCTTCAATATATCTCAAGCATGTAACCTCAATATATATGAACACGTGTCCTATCCTCTCACTTTTTCAAGATCAATAAATTATAATATTCATCAATTTAAGTAAATACCACCAAAACAAAGTATCCAGGCTACAAAATAACTTATAGTTAGAGCACAAAATGAGAAGAGTCACAATAAAAGAGGGGCCACAAAATATCCGTAAAATACCTCCTCCCACGATAGGCGAGAAAGTTTATACTTTAATATTGGTAGTAATGAAAACTCTTCCAAAAATCTTGACTTGTTTTGTTGGATAGGTTGATCTCTTCTTCTTCAGTGTACAGCCTGATTTATCACAATTAAAACAACATCGAAAGCCTAACTAATTCATCGGGGTGCTTTTACAATATTTGCTGATGCACTACCTTATAAATGTTGACCATGTGGCCAATATCTCTTCGTCTGAATAGTATCTCTTGTCACGATCCTGTATAGTCTTTTATTATTAATACGTTGAAAATGGAGATAGTTCGATTCAAGAGCCTGTACAAATCAACATCAAGTGTCCTCTTTCTCCAAGCATTTGAACGAAAGAAGTTATTATATTAATCATCTGAGATTTCTGATGCAAAAAGTTGACGACTTGACCATTGCGATTGTGCTTTAAGGGTTTTAGGAATCTACACATGGATGCTATCAGGGGTATCACAACAATCTTCGATGTTTATTTTATTATGATATACTACAAGCAAAGAAGCTAAACACCTAACCTAATTATTGCTTTAGTCTACCATATGCTTCCTACCTAGAACAACCCCCAATTCTAAGTCCCGAAATACATTATTAATTCATTGATTAGAGCTCACCAACTCACGAGGGAACCCCAAAATTTCTTGATCATCTCCGATTCTTAAGTCTTCGAATTACTGAATAAACCAAATTTTATGATACAAAATCCTCTATTCAAAAGAAGAACTTTTAGAAATAATCTAAATCCTCATATCTTATCATATCACTTAATATCCTCAAATATCAACAATGCATAGAATACCCATGTGTTTTCACAAAACCTTAACTCTCTGATGTCATAACTGTGGCGATCCGAATCTTAACCATCAATTACGACTTGAACTGCTCACAAGAAAAATCTTAAATTTTAAAATTATTAAATATCCATAATAATCTCAACATTTTTAATACATTCATCATTTCAATTACAAATCGAGCAAATATTTACTAAAATAAACTACTCTGTTTGCAGGTCACAACTTAAAAATAAACCATTAAACCTCTATTAAAATGCATTTAATATGTCTTCCACTGACATGATAGCAACTAACCTTCAAAATCTTCTTTAACTGAAAGTCCCACTGTAAATATAAAATCACTTGCCAAATCTATATAATCAACTCATTTTAGAACTAATAAAATATAATTGTGAGCCAAATATCCAACAAGTAATAATAATAATAAATAGGTAATAATAACAAATATCTTGGATATACAATAAGTGATAGTTTAAAAGTCACAAGAATAATATAATCATCTAACAGATAAACTCTATATGAAAATTTATATTCCATCGTATCCACAACTCAAAAACAAAATAAGGTAGGTCACTCCGAACCCACATGTGATGAAGATCATAAGATTTACTAATAATAGATGAAAACCCCTCATAATCTGACATCACAAGAAATAAAGAAATTTTTGATCAAATATCAGCGTGAATGATCTGAATATTAAATAATATTGAACAATATAGATTCCACTGAATTCGGATATGACAAAATTTGATACATAAATTCTACCAAATACAACATATGGATTTCACCGAGTCCCGAACTTAAGAGGTATGAATAATAACAAATATCATGAATAATCTCTTGAACCTTATTCTGCCACCGCAAACCAAATGTCGCGTATTTATACCTCCAACGGTTGAATAAGTGACACGAGGTTATCTCTAGTATCTTTACTACTCCTACAGTACTTCTAGAAGTTGTACCCATACCATACTCATGCCATCTATAATACCCATCACTAATGATATTTCTGATATCATCTCCTATGATAGTCACCAAATTATAAACATCCCTCTATAATAAACAGTATACTTCATCACCACCATAATACAAAATTTAGTATCGGACGACTATAGACTACTTTAAGGTGCCACAACCTCTAATTCGACTCGATATTTGAGTATTTTTATGTAATCTCTTTTATCTTGATCGTAGAAAGCTAATAACTAAAATACTCACGCAAATGAGTATAATATAAAGAAGGCTTTGTAATTATAATGATAGAAGTGTCGTTCGGTGTTAATAATGACCATATACACGTGATCGAAGATAACGTAAATAATGTCGTCATCGAAAAAAAGAGAAAATACCAAGGACCCCCTAAGTATTTTTCTACGTGGTGTCTATGGGTTGACAATCCCCTAGATCTCGTAACCTTTAATGATGCCATAAATTATCAAGCCTCAACACTAAACTAAGACTAACTCAATTCCTCTAATGTCCTAATATCTACCTGTATGTTACCAATTTATTGCCCTGATACGATTCTAGTTTACTATTATCAATACTTCAATTTTGCTAAATTCATTCGTATGATCATCAAATATCAAAGTCACTCGATCGTACTACAACCATACATAACACGATATCAATTAACATAAAAATACATTTTAATAATTAATTAATAAATCATATAAATAACTTATAAAAATACATACATATATATATATATATATATATATATATATATATATATTAAATTTTCATTTAATATAATATATATTTAATATATATAAAAATCCCACGCTCTCTCTCCACGCCATTCCACTCCCAAAGCTTCTTCCCTCCTTTATTTTTTTCTTTTCTTTTTCATTTTTTTTTCTTTTCTTTCCCTTTTCTTCTTTCTTCCTCCTGCTTCTTCCTTGCTCTACCATTGCCCTAATTACTCCTTCAAAGCAGGAGGCTGACGAAAAATCGATGAGGCGCGACGGCGACGACGACCAATACTTCAATATTTCTTCATTTTTAATGAGATTTTCCACAAAATTATACTTATCCTCCGATTTCGATCAGTTTCTCTCTCTCTTTTTCTCCCACAAGCCACGGGTAATACAATAAATACAGAGGAATATTTGCAAATGAAAAAAATAAGAAAAATACGGAAAATCAAGATAAAATGTGAAGTATCACTTGCCTGATGCTTTCCATTTTTTTCGGCACGACAATAGCAGCTCTATAACAGCTTCCGACAGCGGCTTGACGATGACGCCTCCGGCGACGGCGGTGGTGACAGCAGCAATGGTAACGGAGTACACTACTGATTTACTTTTTTTTCATCTTCTCCCTTCAACCCAACTCTCCCTGTTCCTTCCCTGCCTCCCTCTTTCTTTCTTTCTGTGTTTATTCTGCCGCACTCTTGACTTAATGGAAGGATTGGAGGATGGTTTATATAGAGTTTTGAGAGGAGAGGCTGGTGCTGCAAAATCTTGGGTCGGTTAGGGCAGGTGAGGAAAATTCGGAGCCGTGTGAAGCTGAGGGATCGAGGGGCCCTGCGCCGCAGGGCTGCGGCGCAGGGCCAATGCCGCGGAACGGGGACTTTCTTTTTTTAAAAAAATTGAAACTGTGCGCGTGCGAATGGCTTCGCACGCGCACGGTAATATTATTATTTTTTTTTAATTTGAAGAAGGAGATAGCAGCCGTTGGATTGAAAACAAATCCAACGGCTGCCAATGCCGTTCAAAATTTGAAAACAAAACCTAGAAGCGGGGCAGAACGAAGAAGAGAGAAAGAGGGAGAGAGAGTGAGAGAGAGAGCAGAACGAAGAAAGAGGGAGAGAGAGCAGAACGAAGAAAGAGGGAGGGAGAACTGTGAGAGCGAGAGAGAGCATTGTCGTCTTCGTCGTCTCCTCCATCTTCGTCCTTCTTCTGCAACCTTGTGAGCCAAAGCCCTAACCACAATCAGAGGAAGAACGCGAACCGAAGAGGAAGAACGCGAGCCGCAGAGAAACCCTAGCCGTCGCCGTCGTTGGAAGAGAACCACGAAATCGAGGCAAGAAAAGAAATTTCGTTTTTGCAAAATTATTTTGATTTTGATTTTTTCTTGTTGAATGGTATAAGCAGTTTGATTTTTTTTTTTTTTGGTTATGATTTTCAAATGGTATACTTTTTTTGAGGTAAAAATTGGATGGTGTGTTCGTTGAAAATTGGAGGAGTAAGTGAATGTTAATTTGTTGTAATCGGTCCAAGAAATTCGGTGAGAGAAAACAGAGCTTCGTGCTCTGTTCTGGCCGTGAGTGTGAGTGAAGGAATTGGGCAAATTGGGGGGTTGGGTGTATGCTTGTGCTTCGTGTGTGTGAGTTGTGTGTGTGTATGAGTGTTGCTGTGTGGGTGTGTGAAGCAGCAAGTGCTGCTGTGGGCATACCGTAGACAGGGTGTGAGGTTGTGTGGGTGTGTGTGCGTGTGTGTGAGTTGCAGCAGAAGCTGCGTGAAGCTCCAGTGGGGCGGGTGTGTGTGTTTGGTGGCTGAAGCAAAACGGGCCGTAGGTTGGGTTTGGTGAATGGCAGGTCATGGGCCATGGGCTGGGATGGTTCGGGGAGCAAAGCTAGAATTGGGAGAGCAAAGCTAGAATTGGGCTGCGTGAAGCTCCAGTTGGGTTTGTCGAATTGGTGGTACTCCAGAAGGGAGAGCAAAGCTAGAATTGGGTCTTTCGACAATTAATGAATTGGTTGAGAATTTTAAGGCCGTCCATTTTGATGAAGGTTAACCGCGTATGGTTGAAATCATTGATGGAAATGTTAAAGGAGTCAAGAGCCGTGAAGCGCGTAAAGGAACAAAACGGATAAAAAGTTGTTTCGATAAAAGGAGACATGCAAAGGTTGATCGTCCGAGAGATTCTACATCAAATAGTCAGGTATGAATATGATTTTTCATAGTAATGAATAATTTATGTAATTTTTTGTTAGTTGTGAAAAATTATTATGATTTATTGTATCGTGTAGGTTACGAATGTTATATTCTCATCATTGGGAGGGATGGACGCGGATCGTAATAGTTTTCAATATCATCCAAGACCTCAATAATCGTTTATGCAAATGCTCACGGTATATGAGTATTAAGTTTTCTTTAATTTATATTGTATATATAGTATTCTTTTAACCAAACATCAAAAACATGTATTACAGGAACAACATACGAGATTAGATGGACCATCTTATTCACAGGCTTCTAACACAGACTTTTTTGGAGATCAGGTAGATCAATTTCTAACACAAACCAATTATTTTGGTAATGTACTAGTCATATGAGCAAGCTGTATATTTTGGTAACACAAGCCATCTTTTTCAATTTATAGGAGTGTTCACGAGTTAGCAGTAGCTATCAGGATTAAAGATGTAGAGGCAGAGGCATACATTTCAGAAATAGAGGTCTTGTCCCCTACACTCAATCTTGCTTTTCATTAAATCTTTGCATTTTTATGTGGTTTCGAGTGAAGATAAGCCTCTAATTTACCTCTCCTCGCATGCTCCAACCTCCAACAGGATCAAATGTTTATGTGTGATATGGTGGTCTCACAGGATCAAGTAATGCTTCAGCCTCCAGTAGCCACTGTTGAACTAAAAAGAGAACAAGATTGCAAGTTTTGTAAAAGCAATTTTTTTTCTTCTTCCAAGGATTCTAACCTCAATATTTGTACTTATTGATCAATATAATATATAATTATTGTCCAATTTTACATGTATGATTAATTGTATTTTTCTAGTAATATTTGGTAAGTGAAATTATTGATGGGTATTATTTTTATTATTTTGTTACTTTTTGCTAGCTAAAAGAAATGAATCAATTTGGCCTTGATATTAAGCAATCTCAATGCTAAAACATCGGCACAACTCATTGCCACTTCCACTACAATCTGTATTCTATCATTGCAAAGAATTATCTTTATACATCCATAAACTAAATTCTCACTACAAAATTGTGGTACACAATTTAAATAACAAATATCGGCTCCATCATCTCATGAAATACTTTACCTAACCTAATGGCCATGACAAGACCGAGGATCTAAATATCACACAAATTTTTAGCAGGGTGTTAGAGTTGATATGTGCTTCCAGAGGAAAATCCCACCAAAATAAAAATCTAAACCACCCTGTTTCCCTGATGATACCAGTGGATGGGGCAAACAATTTACCAAACATTGCTGATCTGCAAAGCCACTAATCCAGTGAACATCTTCGTCTGGGTTGGCTGCCAAGAAATGGAGTCCTTCTGACTTCTTCGACAAAGGGCGCAGGAGCGCTTCTTTATTAGGTATCAGTGTACATAAAATGTCTGAGACAAAACATTGTATAAAACCTTCCAAAGTAGACACATTCAACAAGGATTAAATACAGGCTCATCACATATTATATGTTGAGAAATAATTATAAAAAAAGTGAGGATTTCATGAACTGAACTCATCACTAATTGATCAATTAAGGCTATGATACAATGTAAAAAAAATTACAGACAAAAATTTGAGAGCTTAAGAATTTTTTGTAATATACCAGTCTCCATGACATTAAAAGAACAAATTACCACAATTAAACTACATTAGTTTGACATTAAAGAAGAAACATTTTTAATGTCCTCCGGTATCATGGACAGCCTTAGGTGCTTATACTTCTGCTCTCTGTTGAAGCATCTTGCACTCTCATTGAAGCCTTTGGATGCAAGCACCTTCAATACATCAACCCCTTCTTTCAAAGCAGCATCAATCTTCATCCAAAAGAAACATGGCAACACAGTTTCATACGTGGAAGACAAGTGCTTTTAGCAAACAAGTAGTAGAAGCAGAAAAACAACAAAAGGAAGATCAACCATCAACCAAACAGCAAGGCCATCTGTAACAAAAGGAAGATCAACCATCAACCAAACAGCAAGGCCATCTGTATATTAAATCTTCTCAACTTTCTTAATATGTTGTTCCATCACTTGTTTCAAAACTCCAATTAGTCAACATTAAGACACATCGTATCATAGTGTAGGTACCCTGATTAATGCTAAATTTCTGCTGGACTAACAACAGCATGCTTTTATCACTGTTCAATAAACGACAAGAACATATCATTCAATTGCCCTTAAAGGAATCCCAAATGCTCTCAACTCAGAATTTTTTACAGGAAGGGATCAAATTTTAACCTCGTATTTCAGGGAGGAGAGAAGGTATTCACTGCATAGTCAAGGCCTATTACCCTCTCAACAGACTAAAAATATCACCCTGCTCCGGGATGTACCACATGCACACACCCTCACCCCAAACCATCCCAGCCCATGGCCCATGACCTGCCTTCACCAAACCCAACCTACGGCCCGTTTTGCTTCAGCCACCAAACACACACGCCCGTCCCACTGGAGCTTCACGCAGCTTCTGCTGCAACTCACACACACGCACACACACCCACACAACCTCACACCCTGTCTACGGTATGCCCACAGCAGCACTTGCTGCTTCACACACCCACACAGCAACACTCATACACACACACAACTCACACACACGAAGCACAAGCATACACCCAACCCCCCAATTTGCCCAATTCCTTCACTCACACTCACGGCCAGAACAGAGCACGAAGCTCTGTTTTCTCTCACCGAATTTCTTGGACCGATTACAACAAATTAACATTCACTTACTCCTCAAATTTTCAACGAACACACCATCCAATTTTTACCTCAAAAAAATTATACCATTTGAAAATCATAACCCAAAAAAAAAAAAAAAATCAAACTGCTTATACCATTCAACAAGAAAAAATCAAAATCAAAATAATTTTGCAAAAAACGAAATTTCTTTTCTTGCCTCGATTTCGTGGTTCTCTTCCAACGACGGCGACGGCTAGGGTTTCTCTGCGGCTCGCGTTCTTCCTCTTCGGTTCGCGTTCTTCCTCTGATTGTGGTTAGGGCTTTGGCTCACAAGGTTGCAGAAGAAGGACGAAGATGGAGGGAGACGACGAAGACGACAATGCTCTCTCTCGCTCTCACAGTTCTCCCTCCCTCTTTCTTCGTTCTGCTCTCTCTCTCCCTCTTTCTTCGTTCTGCTCTCTCTCTCACTCTCTCTCCCTCTTTCTCTCTTCTTCGTTCTGCCCTGCTTCTAGGTTTTGTTTTCAAATTTTGAACGGCATTGGCAGCCGTTGGATTTGTTTTCAATCCAACGGCTGCTATCTCCTTCTTCAAATTAAAAAAATAATAATATTACCGTGCGCGTGCGAAGCCATTCGCACGCGCACAGTTTCAATTTTTTTAAAAAAGAAATATATTGAAACGGGGGCCGTTGGATGAAATCCAACGGTCCCCGTTCCGCGGCATTGGCCCTGCGCCGCAGCCCTGCGGCGCAGGGCCCCTCGATCCTGAAGCTGAGGAAGGAGGAGATGAAATAGGAAACTTCGAGAGGCGCGGGGCGTGGGGGGATTCGGGGGGCGTCCAACGCTGGGAGAGTTAGACGCCGTCCAGCGCGAAATCACTGCCGTCCGATCAGAATCGGACGGCCCACGCGTATTTAACGAGTGATATAACGTGGGCCGTCCGATTTTAAATTTAATCGGACGGTTACAATTAAATATAAAGGTACAAAATCTTAGCCGTCCGTGTTCGTTAATCTAACGGTCAAAAATTCCATGTACAGTAACCTAATTTAAACCTCGAATTTTCGTCTTTCCCTCCGAAGCACTGCAGTCTCCTCTCCTCTCATCTCCTCTCCAGCTTTGGTCTCTGATCTCCGGTGCTACGCTCCAAATCTCCGGCGGCCAACACTCGAATCCGTCTTCTCTGTCTCCGGAGGCGCTCCAAATCTTGAATAGGTTGCACAGTAAACCCTATTCGAGCTATTGCTTTGTTTCTCTTCTTTTTCCTTCTTCTCTGTTTCTCTCATCTGCCTGCTCCTCTTCTTCTCCGTATTTTTCATTTAACCGGCCGGCATTAATTGCCGTCGGCTGTTCCTCTCTCTCCCTCTCTTTCTCCCTCTCTTTTCCCCTCTCCTATCCCCCTCTCAAGAAACAGAGTTCTCTACCCAATCAATACCTTTTATGGAAAAGCAGAGTGCGAGCACGAAACCCTAGCCTGATCAAATTCAACATCTATGGTGCTTACCGTTAACAGGCTGCCGTAATGAATGAAAGGAATGAGGCCAGGCAGCCGAGATATATGCATTTGGGTAGAACATATGAGCTACCTGCTTGTGAAGACCGAGGTAAGTAAAAAAAAAAAAAAGGTGACCGAGGTATAAGAGCTGCTTGTGAGACCGAGGTAAGTAAAAAAGAAAAAAAAAAGAAGAAGGTGACCGAGGTATACTATTTGAGCGAGGAGACTGCAATTGGCCGAGGTAAGTAAAAAGACCGCTACAGAAGTTGTTCCAGGATGCTACAGAAGAAGTTTTTGCTTTCCATTACATGTTTTAATTTTTTTTTGTTTTATTGATTGATTGATAAGGCGATTTCGTAGATGACAGAGGATTTGCATCCTCTCTGTACTTTCTATCTCCTTATTCGTTCCCATCGTTTTAGTATCATACAGACATAAAGCTCTGACTATTGACGGTAAGCTCTTAAATATTGATTGGAGATCTTCCTTTATCTCTTTTTTGATTCATTCTTATTCAATGTGGGATTGGTTGATTGATCTTATTTGTCTGATTTTTGAATGATTTTGCCAGGAAATAAAGATTTCATTGAGAATTTATGCATAATCGTATGAGCCTGCTCCATTTATCTGTACTCATATCTCCAGATTTGTTTTTGTAATTGAAGTCGAAGTTTGTTCTGTGGGGATTGATTTTTTTTCCTTTGACCCCCTTATGCAAAAACACAGGGCAGATGCATTGAAACTCAGTGCCATTGAGCAGGTAATGTCAATATAATTATTATGTGTGTGACCTGATTCTTGAAATTGATGTTTCTTGCTGTGCGTGGGCTTACTATCTAATTATGTTGTGGGATTCGGTTTGATGTGTTTAACAGGATTAAGGATTATTGAAATGTCTGGCATGTTTTTCATATTTGGCGTTCTAAATTG
The DNA here is from genome assembly GCA_033239525.1 of Nepenthes gracilis. NCBI lineage: Eukaryota > Viridiplantae > Streptophyta > Magnoliopsida > Caryophyllales > Nepenthaceae > Nepenthes > Nepenthes gracilis. The sequence goes on along the minus strand of BSYO01000036.1, from coordinate 8,452,548 downwards.
TAGAAAACAACAAAATGAAGAGAGCTTCATAGTTACATATAAATTTTCCCTAGGGCAATAAGATGCCATAAACCAAAGATTCAGAATATATGTATCTTTTTTCAGATTGATTAGCTATTGTCTTCCTTTTTTCAGGACTTGAGTCCTAAACAACTCCAAGAAGGTGAGCCACTTGACTCTTTTCTTCCAGGTTTTTCCCTGTATGATATTCCCTCATGCCAGCCAAGAATGAATATCAAAAGTTTATGCTTTTTATGTCAGTTGAGAAATTGTTGATTATTCTGTTAGTGAATTTGTTTATTCGCCTTAGTCTAAGAATCTGATGACCTTTTTTTTCCCCCAAGCCCTTAGCAAGACATTCTCGGTAAAGAAGAAGAAAGGAAAACTTCGGAAAGCTTGGGATGGATGCAATGTCATTTATAATTTAGCATCGTGGAGTGCAACTGCCATTGGGTAGGTTTCCTTGAATAATTTTTTCCCTATTAAGACACTGTGGTTTCTTACCACACCCTTCGTCATATTTGTTTGCAATGATCTGTGTAAGTTGCATGCTTGATGTTCACTCAGATGCTCAAGATCATTTGTCACTAGTTTTCTTTCTGAAATTACATTTCATAAATGTTATCTGAGGATAGACAGGACAATATGTATCAATAGTGAGCTCGAGAGCCCACAATTTCTTTCTGTAATTAAATCTTATGTTTGACGACTAATATTTCACCTTGTTATGCCATGAATTTTTTTTTTTGACCCGGGGGGTACATGCATATGTGCGTGTGCGTTTGGCAGGCTTAAAATAATAGTAGTGTATATACATGTGTTTGGCTATAGGGTATATACATGTAATAATTATGTTGGCTTTGTCTAGATACAAAAATGTCTCCGAAAAATTTGTACAAAATTATAAAAAAAAAAATGTTTTGTCTCCGAAAATGTCTCTGGAATTTTACAAAAAATGTTTCCAAAAAATTTTTCACTTCAATGTCCAGCATCTAAATGTCTCAGAAAATTTTCACTCACAATTTCTAGAATTTTCCACATAGCTGGTTTGCCCAAAATCCTTTCTGAAACTTCCTTTCCGAAAATTTTCCAAACAACCGGTTTGACTAAGTTACTTCTAGTATGTGGAGTTTTAGTAGGTCTTTTGTGCTTCTCATGGTAAATGAATTGTGGCAAAAAAAAGGGAATGCCAAACACTGTTACCATATTATTCTTGGACACTGTAAATTTGTACTGGCCATTAATGAAAGAACTAGAACCTTTAATTGTGTAGAGTAATACAATCTATTCTTGATTATTTGTTCCCTCAACTAGTAGGGTATACTAACTGTTGCGTCCCGGGTCCGTAGTTTCCGTACGGATTAGAGAGCCTTCTGATTCCTATGCACGCGGTAGCGTTAGGAGAAGGGTCCGGTCTCCATCTCTATGAACCTGGACCTGCAGAACATAAACAACAAACAAGAGGTCAGGGGTTCGGCAGGATTTCTCCCACCGAGGCCGCTCTGACGCTCAAGTCAGCAAATTTCCGCAATGAACGGAAATGACGCACGCTAAGAGCGGCGCGCAGATGAATGCTGTAATGGCGTGATAGATGTGTGAATGACGGTGTGGAGAATGCAGTGAGTAGGTTAGGAAGGCCTGGCTTCCTTGATGCACTGCGACGGGTGGCTAACTTTTCCGGAGTCTGAATTGACGTGTGACAATGATCGAGAGCTAGCTCGTGCCAGAAGGAAGTGAGAACGTTCTCAGTTCCAGCTCTTTATCTTTCTCGTGATCCAATTGAAAGGAAGGTAGCTCGAGTTCGTAGATGGATCTGAGTTACTTCTAGTCGTTGGCCGGGGGCCTAACTCCGGATCGAACTCTCCTAGCTCGGCTGACCCACTTGACCAATCGCCCGGACGTGTCAGGCTTCTCAAGATTGACTTCGGCGGTTGGTCTATCAATATGACGATGGTATGATCGAAGTAGGGCGCGATTTCACGCCGCATAGATAAGCGCGGCGCCATCTTTCAACGTGCGGATAGCGGGCCTTTACGTCCGTCAGCACCCGACTCACGTAGTACACTGGCTGTTGTCTGCCTTCATGCTCTCCAACTAACATGGAGTTGAGAGTTGCTGTTGACGTGGCCAAATAGAGGTAAAGTTCTTCTCCCTCGCGCGGCGGGCTTAGGAGCGGTGCGCCGGATAGGTAGGTATTCAATTCTCTGAAATCTTCGTCGCATTCATCACTCCATCTGAATCCCTGTGATTTGGTGCCCCTTAGCGCCTTGAAAAAGGGCAAGTATTTTTCTGCCGACCTAGCGAGGAACCGCGAGAGGGCCTTTATTTGCCGATCGGCCTTCATACTTCTTTTATCGTTCTCGGTGGGTTATTTCGAGGATGGCCTTGATTTTCCGGGTTGGCCTCAATGCCGCGTGAGTCGCGAGGGTTACGCCTCTCAGGGCTATCCTCCCGGTCATCGCGGGCGGGATGACTTTCCGCCTCGTTCTGATCATTTCCACTCGGGGCCGCCTGGGCTGCGGCGTCGTCGGGCCAGTTGGCTCGCCTCCTGCAGGCAGCTGGACGACGCCTCGCCTTCTTAGAGGTGGAGGCTTGGGATGCTGGGGCTCCCCCGACTAGAGAGTCCCTGTGTTCTCGCACAGGGCGCGGAGGACTCGCTTTCCCGTGAATGATGGTGTGGAGAATGCAGTGAGCAGGTTATGGAAGGCCTGGTTTCCCTGATGCACCGCGACGGGTGGCTAACTTTTTCGGAGTCTGAATTGACGTGGGACAATGATCGAGAGCTAGCTCATGCCAGAAGGAAGTGAGAACGTTCTCAGTTCCAGCTCTTTATCTTTCTCGTGATCCAGTTCAGAGGAAGGTAGCTCAGAGTTCGTAGATGGATCACAAGTTACTTCTAAGTTGGGAAATCAGAGATCCGAATCTTCTTCTCTGCGGGGTGTAGGAGCTTTTATAAGCCCCTCCCCTTGGACTCTGGGCGCCAAGATGCCCGTTGCGAGGGCTCCTTTGCCGCTGGTCGCTGTCGTGGACCGCTGGTTATGTCGGCCGTTGTTCTGCCATGGCTGGCAGGCTCCTGGCGCTGCCGCCCACGCCTGGTTTTCATGGAACGAGGATTGGTTGGCCGCCTGCAGGCGGTTGCGTGAGTCACTGGCGTTGTGCCAGCCTCTTCACCATTGGCTGGCCTTTCTACCTTTCAGTCGGCAGCGCATTAATGCGTTGCAGAGTACCTGTCGCCTTCTGCCAGCGTGGCTCTGCACACGTTCCCTGGTCACTGGGCTGGGCTAGTCATCCTGCGCGGGCTTTATCATCCTTCTTGTGGGCTTCTAAACTTTCATGGGCCTCAGAATCCTTCTTGGGTCGGGACATGGGACCCAACACTAACCCTGATCTATCAAGATAAAATAATAAATGGAAAAAATAAGTGAAAGAAAAAACAAAACAAACAAGGATAAGACTTGAAATTGGGGCTCACATTTGTGCATTAATTCATGCCTTGCATTGTTTGTATTATTTACACAAATCTCATCTTTTCAATCTGTCTTATAAAATGCTTTAGTATAAAAATTTACATATTATTATGGTACCTTGCTGAGCCTACTGTTCACCCCTCTGCTGTTTTTATTTTTTCCCTTCCAGATAACCTCGATGATCTAATACTTGATAAAAAGGAGTGAAGATAGGGCTTAGCTGCAGGAAGAGTTGCTGAATTTTGAAGACTTGTGATATTATAGTTGTGTTAATGTATGTACATAATAATGGTTTATGTTTCTTTAATGAATATTGTAAACCTATGACATACCATGTTATATCTACTGTCGTAGTGATAGTTATGCTTCCGTAGGTATGATCCGTAGGTATGGATTTGTTGTGGAGATGTAATGGATGAGTTGTGGATGTTTGTTTGGATAAATTTTGAGATTTATCCATTTATATATCATGTATAGGATTTTATGTATATGTTGTATATATGATTTTTTTCCATTTATAGGTGAGATTTTGACAAATTTTTTTACAGAAATTAATTTATTAAATTAATAGCATATGAGTTTATATATCAAAAGTTTACTAATATAATTATTTTGTAATTGAATATGTAATATATGGTTCCAAATAATTAACATTATATATAAATAATTTGATATAAATATAATTATTATTTATTTTAAATTGATATATAATTATTGTACACGTAATTTTATTTATATCATCACAAAAACAAATTTAATTTTGTAAATTCTACTATAATACAGGTCCATTTAGTTGATATAATTTATTATTAGTATTTATTTTTTTTGGTAAAACTAACATGCTTAAAAACTAACATGTCTGGATAATATATTTTATTAAAACATCTTAAATTTTTTCACAATCATACAACTTAATATATAATTAATTATTAACTTCTAAATTGAGGTCACATGATTACATTGGCACATGCTTGGACAGCAAATGAAAAATGAGGGGAGAAAAATATGCTTCAATAATATATTGATACAAATCTGAGATAAAACATACAAAAAGTGCATACATTTTCAAAGATCTGTACATAAAATCATGTACATGACATATAAATTAATAAATTTCAGCACCTCTTCCGTACAATATTGGGGTTATCTGGAAGGGGAAAAATAAAAACAGCAGAGGGAAAAAGGTAGTTCTTCTGTACATTTTCAAACATAAAATATAACAAACTATCGAAGGTCAAAATAAGCAGATCAACAAGCATATAATGCTTGTTCGGATGAGCTTCCAACATCAGCAGCATATGTATAATGCTTCATCCCAGCATAATAGAATATCAGCATCCCGGTTCAACAGAATATCTCTCCCATCATCAGCAGCAACAGCATCCCCGCATATTAGTTTAATAGAATATCAGCATCCCAACATCAACTTAACAGTTGAAGCAAAAACACAGCTCCACTCACTGCATGAACAGACAAATCAATTGATCCCGCAAGATATTAGCATCACCATAGCGGCTTCTCTTTAACTCGTCCAATTCATCATCACTTAGCCTCTGGCCAAGCTCTTTTATATCAAAATAGAAGGTTGCCACAGTGCCATCCAAAGAACTGGCAAAAAGTGAATATCCATCAGGACTCCTGTTTCAAAGAGAAGATGAAGTGAGTGTATATGGGAGAAATGGAAATTCTGAACGAGATAAACATTGGCAGAATGGAAGTAGCTAGTTTCTATCCAAAGGGACGACAAAGCTGCATCAAGAGTACCAGAACATTTGTGAAATAGGTTGTAGATATGGCAAATCAAGAAACCAGTAAGCAGATTCAATAAAATGGTCGTAGATAGGGCAATTTTTTTTTTTTGGCATTATACTTGATAAATTATTCTGAATTAACTTAATAAACATAAATTTTGATATAATTGCTTTCGCAACCCTGTTCTCAATCATTGTATCAATTTTCCAGAAAATTGAGTTGGCAATCATTGTTATCCATACTATAATACAGGAGAGCCAGAAAGATGGAGTTGGCTGAGGTTGTCATTGATAACCTCCCATTTTCAAATATGGAAAGTTTTGAACAACTACTGGGTGGGTCAACCCATCATAGGCACCCACCCGTTTCACTTAATCCAACACTCAGATAGCCTCATATGCCTCAACTAAAAATTATACCTTTTAAATCTTGAACCATGTTGTATAGATTCCTGTTCTCTTGCATAATCTGTTGATACCCAAGTGCAGCAGTAGACATATTGTGAACTTGGTTTCCTGAACCATTGCAAAATTGATCACATTAACCATTCAACATCTGGGCTAGACATATGGCAAGAATTTATATAGCTTATCACGTATAGTGAAATTGACATGGGTGCAAACCTAGTTGTTTCATATCATTCAGCATCTAAGACTGCAAATCTTCAAACTCTTTCTTTGTCTGTGCTAACAATGCATTGATGTCCTGCAGATATACATTATGGGCAATGGAGACTAAAATGTCGTCTCAACTCTTAGCCAAATAGGTACATTTTGACAGAGATAAAACTATATCTAACTATTTCAGCAACATAAAAACCATTGCCTCTTGTTTTAATGGGTGGGTCACATTTCTCTAATGAGAAAGAAACTTTTGCTCACGTGCAAAATCTTTTCTATGACTTCAACATTTGGGAAAAGGGAATTATACTCTGTTTTTTGCTCCATAAACTCCGTGATCTCATCATCTTGTACTATTGAAACTAGCCAACATAAAGGAAAAAAATGGCTCAAATTAAAACACCATGCACATAAAGGAATATTGATTATCCTTCTTAACATAGTGCATGATTCAAGTAGCATGCTTTTGGAGGATGTAGTATTATTTTCATAGATATTTTTGATACACACACACACACAATTTCCACAAAGCTTCTAAGATACTTCATGGAAAAAGACAGTAGACAAACTCCAGAAAATAGAAATCGCTTACTGCAAGGTCTTCTTCCTGCTTTCGCAAGAGATTCCAGTGGGCACAGCTACCTTTTGTCAAGCAAGCTCGGCAACGCTGCCAAGGCCAATAGAAATCCACACAAGCCAATAAAAGAGAACATACGACTGATTCTACTTTTGCTGTGGCCAAAGCCAAAAGGTTTCTCAAAAGGCCATGGGGACGGCTTTTCTTAGAAGTGCACATATCAATCAGAAAGTAGCACAGCAATGTATACATAAGAATCCGAATAAAGTGGTTCATGACATAGCCATATCAGTAGAAGCAAAACGCAACGTAAATACAAAGGGAAAGGGGCTTTAGTTTTGACTGGATCAGCAATATAACATACATCAGCAATATATTTGCTTTAGTTAGATAATGCAGTGAATTTATTAGTATCTTAAAACCATTTAACCTCAGCAGAGCTGCTTTGCAGCTGCCCCTCCAAACCACTAGCCAAAATTTTGCTCAAAGTTTTGACTGGATCCTGCAGAAAAGAATTAGAAATCAAGAGGGAAAGGGGCCAACATCTTGGACAATCAGACACTGTACCAATACAATAACTAATATATTTGCTGATAAAATGATAGAAAGTACCAGTTTCCCAGTATGGAAAGAAGCAAGAAGGTTATTGCTGATATTTTCCTTTGTCCCAACCATGTAAACTGTGATGGCCTTCACAATAGAATCTACAAAAAAAACCAACAAATTAATAAAGAGAGAATATTGGATAAGATTTAGATTGCATTTGTTTGACGAGAATCAGAATGAAGGAATGAGAATTGCTAGTCAAATTAACTGGCAGGATTCATGTATAGTCTTTGAGATACTTTATAAAGATGAATTAAATCCTCATCAGCAAAATACTAAGTTCATGTAAATGCTTGATATGCCTATAGGTGTGCATTAATCATATCTGTAAAAAAAAAAAACTACACCAATAAGAAGGATAAATAAAACCTTCAAGTGACCCTTTATCACCATCTTCTGCTGACATGTCCAGGTGCCTACAGGCATCTGTTGATAATGCATTCAATGGTCGTGAAAGGTTCTTGTTCGCTGAATGCAGAACCAGAGGGGATTTTACATTCTTATAAAATCCATCGCCTGCATTCGTTTGCTTCCACTCATGGTATGATTTAAGTGCTAAAATGCAATCACCAACCCTACCAGCTGATCCAGCCTCAAAACTTTCCTGAAGTGGAAGCCAATATGAGACAATCTAAATAGAGTAATACCAAAGAATTGTATAAAGTCAAAAGAACAGACATAATTAGGACATCTTGCAATATCTCTATAAGTGCTATTTACCACAACTGAAAATCGATGATCCTACATTCTATTCAGCTTCAGAGTGAAAAATGAGAGAGAATTCACAAAATTCTCCACAATAATGCCAGGAAATTGATAGTTCAGTCGTATTTCCTAGCACAGCAGGGAGTGAAACTATTGTTTCAACTACTAAGGACAAAGGGTATCTAGTTTTATTTTGGGAATAACCAATGGAAAAAAGTTGGCTATATCTATTGCTGATCAGCTCGGTCTAGGAAAACATTGATTGAAACAAAAAAATTTATATCCTCTTCATTACGTCATCACAAGTAATTCCAAACTACCTCCACTCCCTTTCTTGTTATCTCCTATTGCATCCAATCACCTTTTCTCACTAATGCATCATTTGGCCCAATTCAAGCCAGTCTTGCACACCTTTGTTTCTCTTTATTGGGTGATACTCTTCCAAATAAATTTAAGTATTCTACAAGGCAGATCAGAATAAGGATGTAGAAGTTTACCTGTCCAGATTTCAGCACTCTATGGCCATTGAATTCAGCAAGATCACCAAAGAAAACACATAGAAGAACAAAGACAATTCCATTCGAAATTCACGACCCCACGCAAACCCTAAGAAACAGATCAAAACAGTAACTCAAATATAACCGTGCGTCCAGCTTAATTCCCAGCAAATTCATCTTCGACACAACATTAATTTCTCGTGAAAGCACCAAGTAACAGCAACATTAATTTCATTTTTTTCAGGAATCAGCCAAAACAAATCAAAGAGAAAAAGGGAGAATCACCACACCGATCAGCCATAGTCGCGATCGTCTTGAGAGCAAGAAGAAGAGAACGGTCAGGATTCGAGCCGCGATTCTGCCACCTGCCGAGCAACGACGACAAGAAATCGCCAGTCATACCGTTCGGCTTCAAAATAACCGTAAAGAGACCTCCGTCGGCGAGCAATGGATTCGTTGGACCGCCGACACGAACCGGCGACACGAACCAGATAGTTGTCGTTCGACTCGTTAGCAAATGTTCTCCACCCGGAGGTCTCGTCTATCGAGTGCGATTCCAGAACAAGTCCGCATTCGGAACAAGCCGTGTCACCTGCCGAGTACAAGTCATCGAGAGCATTCATTCTACAAAGCACCTCCTGCACATGTATTTTGTTAACCCAAGATTCAAACAACCTCGTGTATGAGAGTAGCAGGTAGTAAGGTTTCTGCTTCTGCGGTCAAATGGCGAGGAGCAACATTTACATGCCCTACAAATGGAACAATTTTATAACTATTTGATATGAAAGTGCAATGACTGTAGCCTATCAAGTTACATAACCAAATTACCAGCAATAGCACGTCCCCATTGATCCCGTTCACATGCCACAGCCCAAGCAAGGGTGTTGCCAGTTGTTGGTCTTGTTGCAACTAAAAGAACTAAATCGGCATTGGCAACACCATCTGAAGGAAGAGAAACAAGTTAGGATCAAACATATACATAGGACGAGAGGCTAGTTGTCTAGGATCAAACACCATCTGTCCTCGTTGATATAATTGATATATATTCAAAAGTAAAAGAAATGAATGAATTAGCAAAACCAGCATAACTATTCTACTAGTATGCAAATTAATTGGTAAATTCACCTTAACAATGTCACCAACATTTCAACAATCTCTATCAGGTGAGCGACCAACAGCATCATAATTTAAATATATTCTAATAGGCTGCTTTGCATCCTTCGGGTGCTTTGCTGATTCTGAAATACCAAGCAATGCCCTTCCTTTTCGGTAAAGTGGTTCCAAGAGACTAGATCCCTCGTATACTTGTGGGGTAACAGAATACACCTGGCAACCAGGTCGCTTCCGTTGTTGAATAATTTGATCATGTATACATGAATGTGAATTAATATTCTTACTTCCCCTTTCCTGACCTCCTAGCCATTGTAGATGGTGTTCAACGGATTTTGCTTCAATAATTTCGAACAATTCCAATACCAATACAATCTGCAGCAGAAGTTAAAAAACATTAGGAGGAAAAAAGGAAAACGACAACTGTCATCATGTTCTTCACAGTAATGTGGTAAAGAACAGAATCCTTATGTCAATTTTTATGTGCTCCAATGGAATCAACCAGACAGAACTTATCCCTATGTTTTTAAAATCGCTAGTACCCATTTGGAAGACCCAGAACAACATCGTCTCTGAAGGTTTGGCTTTTACTCAATCTGAGTCTTCTTCTTCTGCAACCTCTTGATCCCCATCTGAAGGTTCTGTTGTTATGTACAACGGATTTTGTAATACAGTCATATGTTATTCCTACAATACAATAAAGTAAATTAGAACTAGTAATAATATATATACAACCAAGCTAGACATAATGCACAACAACGCACCTGTAGCAGCTGCGTGTAGGTCATTCTGGACAGTTGATAGTCATGACCTGACATCAGAGGAGGCGATTGATAGCAATGGTCTGATATTTGTAGAATCGGTTCATATTGGCTATCCGACATCAAGTTATGAGCACCAATAGTTACCTAAGAAAAAAATAGAGTTAAAATACATAAATATAATAAAGATTGTTTGAAAAGCATTCCAACTGAGGGTACACCAACCTGATCCTTTTTCTTAGCTCTCCGTCTTTTTAAACAGCTTTTCGGTCTTTTGGTTGCCCTCCGTCCATTACGATTTTTTACACCTTTAACACTTCCATCAGTGAGTTGTTGTGGCATGCTCACATTACTTGTACCCTCACCAACATGCAAATTTAAAACCCTGTGCACTATCTCGTCCATCTTGGTAACGTTGCCCTCTATTTCTTCTCTCACCCCAGGATAATCTCCAACTAATAAGCAGTTTCTCATAACCTTTGACATTATTCTTCCCGACCACCCTTCTTTATCATCACCTGAAACTATACGATCGGAACACAATGTTGGCGTGTAAGATTTTGCTTTTTTAGTCCACCTATAAAGTATATACTTCTCAGGTATAACTATCACATCGTGAATGCTAAAAATTTTAAACACATGTGCACAAATAATTCCGTTAGTCTCCATAAGCCGACATTGACATTCAATAACCTCAGCCTCATGCTCAAAAATAACCTCACTATATGCCTCGGATCAGCATGGGATGCAAGCATATATTCAGGGTCTTCTCGTGATACCATATGCCAAGCTGATGCCTCCACCATCTCACTCTGCATCATTTTAAAGATAGTTGGCGTATAAATCTGTGCCAACTGGATCATCAATGGAGAGTTATTCATGATCAAATTTGGTAACTTTTGCCTTGACTCATAATCTGAAAATAATTCTCTTTCACACTTCTTCCTCAGAACTCGTTTGAAATGATGAAAAAAATCTCTCAAATTAATATTGGATTTTAAATGAGTTTTCAAATCACTATTGAGACTTTCTGACAGTTGTGTACTTCTAATACTCGGTGAAAACGTTTTCCTCATATAACAACAAGCCCATTTGGCTTGATGAACCCGTATATTCCATCTAACCATACCCGGGCATGAGACTCTCCTGCATTAGCCACCATACTATTCCATACATTCTCAAAATTAGACTCATCAGTATAGAAAACATATAAGATTTAAATACGACAATAAGTCGAACGTGCTTGACAAGATGCTTTGTAGCATTTTGTAAGATATGCCAAGTACACAAGCCATGATAAGTATTACTCATCACCAACTTCAAAGCTTTCGCCATAGCGGCATCTTGATAAGTAAAAATAGTGATGGGAGCCTTGCCACCATGACATCGTAGAAAAGTCTCAAATAACCATGTAAATGAATCAGCCGTTTCATCATACAACAAAGTAGCACCAAATACCACCATCTGCCTATGGTGGTTAAACCCACTAAAGGTACCAAAGGGCCTCAAACCTTTATTAGTGCCATATGTAGTATCAAATGTGACTATATTTTTAAAACATTGATAATCTAATATCATCTCCGTATCGGCCCAAAATATATTAGTGACACAGTCATCAGAATCTAATTGCAACTCATAGAAAAATCCGGAGTTTTTCATTTTTTGTTTTTGAAAATACATTAAAATAGCCCCTGCCTCACCATGTTGCATATGCCGCTGCCAACGCACGAAGGTATGACTTTGGTCTTACGCGCATTAGGGCCAGACCAACCCACTACCACCGCTTCTATCACTTGTGAGCTCAAAAGGTCTCGCTTGGCCTCAATCCAGCATCACGAGCCATCTCAATAAGTTGGCCCCAGTGCGGTGACACTTCCCTTTGTGATCTTAAAAACGTCTTGTTTCGGGCGGTTTAAGTTCGTGATTGTGTTCTGACACAAACGCTTTCACGACAACTTTCATTGTTTCTCTAACAAGCACCACTTCAAGCATTGCCTGACATCCACATCGAGTTTCCCACCTTTCTAATGTATTTTTCCCACTTTTATTTATTATCCTTTTACCTTCTTTTGCACAAGTAAACATCCTATAAATTTCAATATCATCAATTTTTGACTTTCTTATAAATTTTTTTCATACACCGAAACCCATTCTTTTATCGTAGTTCTTCCATAAATCCCATGTATCATCCATAGTGTTAAACTCCATGCCAATGAATGGTGTGTAATCATCCATAGTCAATAATATTCTATTTTTAATCATTCCACAACACCATATGCATTAATATAATAATACAATTTTAGGAAAAAATACACAAAATCTGAAACATATAGGTCTCATCAGATTCCTTTTTCTATTTCTAATATATGGGAACAGCCTAGCTCAGCTTAGCGAGGAAGAGAGCCAGAGACAGAAACCTCAGAGCACGAACCTTCATGCATTTTGTACAGTAAAACATATTTTCTCTGTACAAATAATTTCAAGGAAAGCGGCCATTTACTTTGTACACGAAGCGACCCATACATACATTTGCCGTAGCTTGTGTACAGATGTATAATACCATCTCACCATCTCGTCCTCTAACGATGTCTCTGTCTCTCTCGAACTGCATGCAGATTAGCAACTTGATTTCGGAGCAAACACACAAAATCTAAAACAACTTCGAATCATTATTCTCTTTTGTAAAATATGAAAATGGCTTTGTTCAAGCACGTTGAACGGCAACGAAGCATATGAGGCGTCACCATCTCGATGCCCTGGACGAGAATGAAAGCAAGCATACACAACGAAGCGAAGCGAAGGAAGCGGTACGGAAGAACGGGAAAAGCTGGAAAAGGAAGCTTCAGAGAAAGCGAAGATGGCGCCGAGAGAAATACTTCGTCAGAAAAATATGCACAACTACCAAATCGAAATCGAAAAGATCGTAGCAGTTTCGAAAGGAAAACGGGCGATGTAGTTCGAGGAGAGAAAGAAAGATGCAAATT
>BSYO01000036.1:8406445-8439369 GCA_033239525.1 Nepenthes gracilis | reverse complement strand
TACTGGTCACGATCCAATATTCTTTTGAACACATTATATTTGTAAAAGAAAAGATATCTTTAGTAATAGTAAAGGGGCATCCAACATGTAACAAGAACGGAGATATTTCTTCAAATATTTCATAATGCTCTGTAGAGTAATTCAAATAAAGCAGTATGATAAATGGGGATGAAGGAACTCTGGAGAAACTATTTACCTAAAATTTTTCTCGTCTTGGAAATCTGAAGATCTAATAAAAGAATAGAAGTTACCTCGGGCTCTCATAAAATAAAGTTGTCGTCTAACCTTTCAGAAGCAAGCCCTCAAAAAATGAAGACATGAAAATGACAATTGTACATTTTAACGGGACCCTATTTCTTGTGCAGTTTTTCAACGTTTAGATTTCATGTAGTCTTTTCATATTTTTTCTTTCTGATGCTAGTTGGTGCTTCAGAGGTTGACACCAACATTGATTCTTTTGGACCCTTAACCTCTCAATAATGGCAGAGTGGTCTGTCCCTGGTGGCCGGTGGGCCGGGCAAAACATCAATGCAACTGCCGCTGTTCTTAGTGACTGCCTCAATTACAATGACAGCGAACTCCATGACATTATTCATGGTTTCAGCTACTTAATGCAACATGACACAAAATAGCACTAGCTCTTCATTTTGTGAGTTCAGTGAAAAATAACATTTTACCTCACATTTATGAAATTGGGAGTGTGAACACTCAGAATGCACTAAAATGGAAGGTAGGCATCACATATTATGTTTAGGCCAACGGCTACTAGACAACCAAAAAGAAAGCTCTTCAAATGAAAATAGTAACAATATCATAGCAGAAATCATTACCAATGGCTTCCACTGCATATGCCATCGAACTCATAACCCATACCTGCGTTCTAACAAGTTTCGGTATTTAGTGAGATAAGATTTACGTCCACAAACATCGAACAAAATGCAAAAAAAACTAAATCCAGAGTTTTGAGAAGTTATGGGGACAAGAATCCAAAACAGAGAGCCTAAATTGAATTGATCAAAGCCTAACTGACGCGCTTCCAGGTAACCCTACTTCTTGTCTTCCTTTTCAGCTTCAGCTGCCTTCTTCAACCGGGCACCCATGTGGCGTTCATTTGTTCTCTCCAGTCGGAGCTTTGCATATGCATTGAATGACTTCATATCCTCTGTAACCTTCACAAGCTCCACAGTTGGCTTCTCAAGTGCAATAGGCATGTAAGGACCATGGATTTGGGTGGCTGTTGCCAGCTCCTCGGGAGCAGAATCACCAGCCTAGACGCAGAGGAAAAATAGTCATGAAAGTGTCAATTTTCACCATAATCAATGTTCACTATTAATATTACCTTAAATTTGCGTGCACGTCTCGGGAAGACAACCAACTTGGCCTTGTAAGTCTTAAGCCTCTGGACATTAGCTTGAAGAGACTCCAAAGAGCGATTCTTGCGCCGATGATCAACAGCTATGCCAATGGTTGGAGCAAGTTTCTTTGGAATACCAGCGGCCTATTGTACAAAGAGAAAAGCTTGCATTTTGATGGACCAAACAGTTGAGGAAGACAAACATTCAACAACCAGTGACAACAATATACTCTATTATGCATTGACAAGGCAATATTAGACCACGGGAGGTGGTTCCCCCTCAGATAAAATAAATGTGCCAATTGGCTTGATTGAACTATAGATCCTAGTTCCCCATTAATCGCAAAATGTACCGTTGAAAATTATGATATGGCCATGATGCAGCAACCACCCATATATTTGTCCGTGATATACCCTTGACACCGCGATTTATAACTATCCTATGCATGAAAATCCAATGAGAATGATGAACTAGTCATAGTCACATCCTCCAGCCAAACAGAACCAAATCAGCATAATCACACAAACACAACCGCATTTAAGCCATCTAACATAGTGCTCTTACTCCAATATGATGGATACAGAATGCATAACAAACATGACATTAAATAAGAGAAACCACTGAATCAGCATTCAGAGGATTGTATTTGGAGTTAGACAACATCGCAATGTTCATTGTCAAATAGGAATAGCTCAATCCATCAAAACCTACTCCAACTACTTGAAAGGCAACCCATACTAATACTAACCAAGAAAGCTTCAAAGAAGCATCCCAATCCTGCTCAAATTAATTTTTAACTATCAGACCTTACATCAAAGACTGCATTGCAAACCAATTGGGACAAGGACTCGGCAGCTCTATACTGTAGTTCCAGCCTCTCCACAAATAACAGTATACTGTTAACCAACTAGGGGCTCATGCTGAACTAACTTAAAGGGGCAAGCTTAGAATACAAGGCTCATTACACTTGTATAATTTCTAATGGGGACAAAACTAACTAGCAAATCCATTTACTACAACTTGTGCAATGCTAATCCCCATCAATTTTGGATCCAGATTATCTCCTTTACAATGACATTTATCTTTGAGATTCCAAAACTTTAGAACATAATTGTCAAGCATAAGAACCGTTGAACTCTGTCATTTGATAAAAAAAAAAAAAGTCCTTTCTACTTTAGCTATGAAATTTCATTATTATGATTTACTTCTCACAAGGATAAATCATTATTACGAAAATCGCATCTCACACGGATATTTCATAATCATTGTTGCAGTCACAGTCTGCATTGAGCGTCTTAGCAAGACCCGAAAATCACAAAGAAAAAAGAAGAGCAAGGGGTGACTGGAGATCTCCATCTCAGGGACACCACACAGTTACTTCAGCCACCAAAGGGATGTAGATGACAAGGACATAGTAATGAGAGAGGAGGGCTTGTGGTGAAGCGGGTTCTTAGGCCTGTGAGTGTATATTGGGCTCTTGGGTGTGAACAAAAAGCATACCAACCTTTCTTTGAGCCAACACTGTACTACTTACAGCCAGGAGAGCCAGTCCTCTATAAGACATCAATGCTCCTTTTAGGAGCTGTCAACTAGTCCTGAGAAGATGGACCAACAGGTTAGTAAACAAATGGCTTCCGGACTACATAGAATTCACTTCAAGACATGGAAGGAGCTGAAAAGACACTGAATCTTGGCTAGCATGAGCCTCTACGTATTTGCTTTCTCCCTCTCTCTTAGCAGCGGGAAGGAGTCTACCTATCCTATCTTATGATTGGCCTACAGACTTTCCAGGTGCACCAAAGTTGGCCCATGATGGTGTAGGTTTCAAAGTCATTGATCCCAAGGCATGTTTGGGGCGAATGACATGATACTAGGAAATAGGGGCATGCAAAAGAGAGCCTATATTGATGGTCAAATATTGGGATTAAGCTGCAGCAATTGAGATCTTGAGGCACAGTGGATTATGTTGACTAACTCAGGTTTGCCCAAGTTGAGAATAATTTCCAAGTCCAGAGTCGGATCTGATGGGCTGATATAAGATCAGCTTCCAGCTCAATATGAGTGATCAATTTGGCCCACCTTTTCACATGTGACAATGCCGACATTGCTTATGCCTTGACCGACCACATCAATTATGACATTACTATCTCACATAGATATGAAATAAATCAGTTCATAAATTATCAGACTCACTAGATAATACATGAATCAACACATTATCACCATGTTTTGGTTAAGATTGAGTGAAAAAATGGCTGTGTTTTCCATGGAGTTTGGTATGGAAATCTAGCCAATCCTACACTTTATTTAAGGTTTCCATGATTCTACAAAGTTTTCACCCAAAATATAACCTGAGGTATATGCAGTTTCCCAGATAACATAACACTTGGTCTTTTACACATAAGATTTTCCACAAAAAAGTGGAAAACCATACAAAGGGCATGACAACACAATATCTGAATTATGTCCAAACGAAAAAATAAATCAACTTAAACAGCATAGCCAAACAACCTTAAGCTCCTCGAGAGTAAACCCTTTGCCAGCCCTAAGTTTCATATTGTACTTCAATGTCTGCCCACGAACAACAGGCCTAAGCGGACCTGCCGTGGGCTGGGGAAATTTCTTCACAGCCTTCTTTTGTCTAGCTGCAAAACTTCATCCACCAATTTGGTCAATTACTTATCTCATAAAAAAGGGATGCCCAGAAATCAAATCAGATCAAATAAAAAGACTTCAAAAAAAATGTCAAATGGAGTAAAAGAAATTGACCAATTCTTCTCCTTGTTTTGCGAGCAGGCTGATTAAACCAAGTCTTCACATAGTTCTGCCAATGCTTCTTGAAGTGCCCATTAGGCACAACGTTATTGTGTTTAACCATGGTTTATAACTGCGGTGCAATAAAAAAAAAAAAAAGAGTTACAATCTCCATAAACTAGAAACTGGAAGCGCATTGAAAATCTTTAAATGAATATTTCGAATCGAAGAAGGCAATCTTCAGATAAGAGAGATTACTGCATACCTGGTGGGTCAGGGGGGTGTGGAGCTGCGGCGTTAGGGTTTTGTGATGTGCGCACCGAGAGCGGATGGAAATACGACTGTGAGACTTTATGTAGTAAACGAAAATCTCAAAATAATAATAATAATAATAATAATAAGGAAAAATGTCAAATTGATAATTAAAAATTGAAAAATTACATTAATTTTAGTATGCCAATCAGTTTATTTATCTCCGTAGTACAACAAGGGATCTGCTTCTAAGGAGTTATATTAAATATAGTTTTTATTTATAGTATAAAAAATTTTTAGATTAAATTTAAAATTTAAAAAATTATCTAAATAGTTAATTTTTAAAAATTTAATATTATTATTATATTAAATATTTAAAAGATAGCAATATTATAAAAATATATGTAAAATACTATATATATTTTTACTATTAAATTTTTATTTAATGATAAATATGCCCCGAGTGAGATGAATGCCCCCAAATTCTTAGTAGGAGTTGATGATATTTTAAAGCGAATAATTTTGCGTTTGTCATAGTTAATTTGGTGATTAGTTTATCTTTCTTTGTATAATTCTTTAACAATTTGTTGAATGCATAAAGGACGATACGGAAAAATTTTATATAAAATTAGTAAAATGTAATTTTTATAAGCAAAACAATTATCAAATTTATTTGTTATTGCAACTTTGTTTTTATGGAAGTAATAGGTCACGAATTGCCTCGAAGCAATTATAGGGATCGGATTGCCTTTATCGATAAAAATTAACCCTTAGTATCCCGATTAAAAGAGTTTAATTGGTCATATGATATTCTCTCACCAACAATTGACTTAGAAATCCATTAAGATATAAACATTTAAACATGAACAGATATTATTAATTATTCATCTAACTTAGAGCCATCTGATACATTATATTAAAAGTTCATCCTACAACCTCTAAAAAGGTGGTACTTGTTGAAAGTTTATCCTATCATGTCTGACAAGGCCATTGTTGACAAAAACTGATTGGCCGATTTTCAAACTCTTGATGAAAGTAATGGAACAATTACACCTGCCTCATAGCCTAAGATACTTGGCCAATCAGGCGACATCAACATGGCAGAACAACTCCCAAGCTTCCCTATAAAATACAAGGATCTAGGACATCACTATGGGGTTTCGAATTCTTGGAGTCTTAGAGAAAGTGATGTGTGCCGGGGAAAGCTATTATGAATAGCTAACTCAGAGCTAACTTCCACGATCCTCTCTTAGTCCATATAGGCTTTACACAAAAAGAAGTAACTTAGCATTCCAATTACTTTCTCCTTCCAATTACGTCATATGCATAGTTATGCTCCCTGCCATCAATACCAGCCTCAAGAGTCTCACTACTTGGCTAGAAGAGTAATTGATTTTGTTTCCTCCTATTAGGACAGTCTTTAATGTTGATAAACGTTATGATTGTATTGTATCTTACCCCTATTATTTTGTTGTATTAAATCTTGTATGTTGTTTTAAGTTTTTGGGATGTATTTGGTTAGGTGTGGAAGTTGGTTCTCATGTTCTATTTGATTGGCACTAGACCTCTATGGCAATTTAATTTTGAAAAAAAAAAAAAAAACTGATTAGTTCTTAATAACTATGGTTTTTATCTTTTACAATATAAAAAAATAAATTATATAAATATTCAATATATATAAAGAATATTTTATCTCCAATATTAAGAATATAAAATAGTAATGTTGGTCATTTAATATTACCAATATATGCAATAAAGAAAAATATAAAAATAAATTAACATACAATATAGTAACAAATGAAAAATTTTTAAACGAAACAATTCTTGAATAAAATCATTTAAAATTTTCAAGCCAATAAAAATAAATCTATTATAAAAAAAGTTAACTTATAAATCAGATGATATAAAAGTATTAACTAAGGCGACCCGAACCTAAATTATCAGACTTAGCTTTAGCTGTTTATGGAAAAAATCTCAAGATATAAAATTATTAAATGTTTATCCTAATTTCATCATTTATAAACTATCATCTTAACAACATATTGTAAAATATATAACAAAAATAAAAATTATTAAAAATTATAAGTCGTAATTCAAAGGATACTACCAAACCTCTATCAAAATATATCCCATCTTTCACCAACTAAAACGATAACAATTAGTCTCCAAAATCTACTCTATCTAGAAGTCTACTGCAAATGTAGAATTTTTCTACTAGTGTTATATAATCAATTTGAATCTGAAGGCAATAAAATATAAAGGTGAGACGAATTTTCAATAAGTGATAATAATCAACACAACAAATAATATAAATATCTCAAATATATAATAACAACACAATAGAGCATATATATATATATATAAGGAAGCTCAGCTATTTTACGTGAAGAATAATAAAAATTATCAAATCTGATCCAAAGAATCGGATAAGGATGACCAGTGCTCGAGCACTGGTTGAGTGCCCTTCGAGCGCTGGCCGTACACGGTCGGCCGTGCTTGAGCGTGACTCGAGCTCCCATCAAGCATCCACATTCTAGAATTTTTCCCCACTTTGAGCTCGAACGTCCTTTAGGCGATGCTGTTCTGGAAATAGTGCCATCAGGTGTGGCTCGGGCTCTACTCGGGCGGCATCATATTGGATTTTGCACTCGCACACCGCTCAGTCGTGCATCAAGCGATCTCCTCTAATTTCATCCGAATGACCCAAATTGCACTCGCACACCCACCCGCACATAGCGTCAATCGCGAGAATAAGTCGTCCGAATGGCTAGGAAATGAACTAATTTTCTTAGCCGATCCACAATGACCCAAATTGCATCATAATTTTCGGGGTCATTGGTAAACCTGAAATAAAATCTATTGTAATATCTTCCCACTTCTAACTCGGAATGGGCAGTGGCAGTAATAAACCCAAAGGTTTTCTCCTTTCAGCATTCAATTTCTTCCCACATTGACTCTTTAATTCCGGAAGAGAAGCAGATTATTTTTGATTTTATAAATTCCTTACTGAACTTGATATCGGTTTCCCAACTTGATCTCTTTTGCAATTTGGATGAATTAGTGGCGGGACTCCATAATTTCCACTCACCTAAGTTGGTAGGGCGACGTGAGTCGGAGGTGCATCCCACACCAGCCTACATTGGGCCGAGCGGTAATTGGAGCCAAACCAAATCTAAGAGGAAACGGGAAAAAGCCTCAAAGATCCCAAATGGCTCTCTAGACAAGAGTTAATATGCTCCTCTTGCTGCCTAGGAGAGTCTCATAGCTTTTTTGACTGCCTGTTAATGCTGGCAGTTTTTTGTCCCTGTTGATGCTGCTGCCCATAGCAGATTTGTGTTGGAGCAAAACGCGCGGAAGGCCGAGCGGACACAACGCTCGGACAGGAACAGAGAGCAAAGGCTCTCGGACGGACGTGAGAGGTAGAGAGAAAATGTGAGATGGAACACACGAGTTTAACGTGGAAAGCCCTTCTATAAGTAAGGGAAAAACCACGAAAGAATACACTATAAAATGATTGTTTACAAGTGTTAGCTACACAAGCTCAAACTAAAGAAAAACAATCTCAAGTGTACAACTCTCTCTCTAAGTGTTTCTCTCTCAAGTCTCACAAAATGGTTGCTCCAAAGGCACAGCCCACAACTCACAAAGCCTTCTCACTTGATGATAATAATAAATGATCTCAACCACCCTATATATATATACATATAAACAATATATATATTCAAAAAAGGCTAGGAGGCAACCCAGCCGCCCTAACACTAGCCGGTCAGGCGGAGGCAGACTGTGAGCCTTTGCACAGGGCGACGCTGGCAGGCCTGCAACACCTTGGAAGTTGTGGCCGCATTTATTGCTGCTGCAGATCATTAATGAGAAGAAAGTCAGCGCACACGTGGATGGAGTCCTCGTCCAAGTTCTCTCGGTCATGACTCCTCAAACAAAAGTCCTCGTCCATTCTCAGATGGAGTCCGCGGACATATCCACTCGGGAGTGACCCCAACAAACTTCCCTCACGGCGAGTGGGAGTGAAAGCCATTCAAACCAAAGCAATGTCACAACAAGTCTCCAACTTTCCTTTGGCAAAATTTTGGTCATCATATCCGAGCCATTATTTTCTGTTCGGACCTTTCCAATGGATAGCTGCCCATCATCAAAGACATCTCTCACCCAATGATATCGCACGTCAATGTGTTTTGACCGAGAATGGAATGAGGAGTTCTTGCACAAGTGAATGGCACTTTGACTATCACAAAGGATCTCGAATGCCTCTTGCCTTAGACCCAACTCTTGGGACGAACCTCTTCATCCAATGACATTTCCTTGCGAGGCCTCGGTCACGGCAATGAACTCAGCTTCGTAGTAGAAAGTGCAACGCACTTTGCAACTCGGGCTGCCGGGAGACCGCCCCTCCCGCAAACTTCACCAAGTACCGGACGTTGATTTCCGAGAGTCAGCGTCCCGACCATATATCAAGGTCTCAGATACGCGATTAATTGAGGCTTTCCTTTTCCAAATATCAAACCCGTCTTGGAGGTCCAGCGCAGAGATATGTCGAAGATCCATTTTACAGCGGACCAATGCTCCATCTGGGGTTTGATAGAAATCTGCACGAGGCCAACCGCGTGAGCAATGTCCGGCCGTGTACACGGCCGCGTACATCAAGCCGCCTACGGCCGAGGAGTAAGGGATTTTACTCATACGTACCTTCTCGGTGTCCGGGACGGACACTGCTCCTTACTCGACTTGAAGTGGTTGGCGAAGGGGTCTTGTGACTTTGGAACCTTCCATGTTGAATCTTGACACCATTTCAACATAGCTCTCTGAGACAGCCAAAGCTTCTCACACTCGGTCGCGAGAAGTCCTGATGCCCAGAATCTGTTTCGCCGGTCCGAGGTCTTTCATGGCGAAAGACTGTCCCAGTTGCTCCTTCAGCTTCTTGATCCGAGCGCCGTTCTGTCCGACAACCAGCATGTCATCCACATAAAGGAGAAGGATGACAAAGTCGTTTTCCGAGAACTTCTGCATAAAGACACAATGGTCCGAAGAAGTCTTATGGTAGCCTTGCTTGACCATAACGGACTCGAACTTCCGATACCATTGTCTCGGAGCTTGTTTCAGCCCATACAAGCTCTTCTTCAAACGGCAAACAAGTCCTTCATTCCCTTTGACTTCAAAGCCTTCTGGTTGTTCCATGTAGATTTCCTCGTTCAAATCTCCATGGAGAAACGCCGTTCGGACATCCAGTGCTCTATCTCGAGGTCAATCTGCCTTGATCCCAGTACAAGGCGGATGAGGGACATCTTCACAACGGGTGCAAAAATTTCACAAAGTCAACACCCTTTCGTTGACTAAATCCCTTCACCACAAGTGGTGCCTTGTGCCTCGGAGCACTCGGGTCCTCGGACGTCTTTAGTCCGAAAACCCACTTGTTTTTGAGCTTTCTTCCTTGGGCAATGTAGCCAACTCAAAGGTGTGATTTTCATGGAGGGAGGCCATTTCTTCCTTCATAGCCTTCAACCATTCATCCTTTTGAGTGCTACTAACACCTCATTAAAATCTCGGGTTCCCCAATCGGTGAGGAGGACGTACTCACCGGGCCGGGAGGCGGACAGACGGACGTCTCGCCCCGGGATGACCGTCTCACGGGGACCACCTCATCCCGCCAGAGGTGCCTCATCTTCAAACTCCGATCCCGAGGCGCACTCGCCTCGATCTGGTTGGCATCCACCCTTGTCCTGGCGACATCGGGGACAAGGGTGCAGGAGACAGACGATTTCGAGATTCAACTCACGTCTCAGGGAAGTCTTGGGAAGAGTCCTCAACTCCTTCCCAATGTCCTCGATGGTCTCATCTTCAACAAAGACCACGTCACGGGAACGAACCAGCTTCTTTGCCTTTGGGTCATAGAGCCTATACCCAAATTCTTCCTCACCGTAGCCCAAGAAGATACATTGTAATGTCTTTGGCTCCAGCTTGGTTCTTTCATCTCTAGGAACATGGACAAAGGCCTTGCAGCCGAAAGTCCTCAGATGGCTATACGCTGGTTCCGTCCGGGTCCAAATAAACTCAGGAACTTCCCCGTGCAGGCCATCGGGCGAGCGACATAACATGGGCGGCCGTTCTCAAGGCCTCGGCCCAGAAGGATCCTCCTAACCTCGCCTCAGACAGCATGCACCTAACCCTTTCCATGAGGGTACGGTTCATCCTCTCAGCCACACCGTTCAACTGTGGCGTCTTTGGCGGAGTCTTCTGGTGTTTAATGCCGTGGGCTCTGCAGTAGGCATCAAAACCTCCAATGTACTCGCCTCCGTTGTCGCTCCTCACGGCCTTCAGCTTCCTCCCGGTTTCCCGCTCAACGACGGGCGTGAAAGCTCATTGAAAAATTTCCGCGACACAGTCTTTGGTCTTCGGTGGAAACACCCACAACTTCCTCGAGCAATCGTCTATGAAGGTCACAAAGTCATGCGGCGCTCCGAAAGACTTCTCCGGGAGAGGGCCACACACGTCCGTGTGTACAAGCTCCAAGATCTCGGACTTCTTGGAAGTTATGTCTCCGGAGAAGGAGACTCTTCTTTGCTTCCCCGCCATGCAGTGCGGACACGTCCTAGGCTTGTCTCCATCCACCTCAGGGATGAGACCCTTCCTGGCCAAGTGACACATGCCACGCTCACTCATGTGTCCGAGCCTCTTGTGCCAAAGGTCCGAGGACTCCACACTCCTCGTGGCATTCACCTCGGCCACTTGCACCGAGCTTTCAAAACATAAAGGCCAGATGCCTTAGGTCCTCGGGCAATGACCATGGAGCCCTTGGTCATTTTGATACTGCCGTCACAGAAGACGCTGCAGTAACCTTCGTCATCCAGTCGCCCAACTGAGATGATGTTGACCCGATGTCGTGGGCGTCTTGGACGCCCTTTAGAGTCGGCTGGCTCGGTACTCATCACCAACGTGATGTCTCCTCGTCCTATGAACTCGGACGTCTGCTTAGTGCCCATTCTCAGCACTCCTGGGGCACAAGGAGCATAAGTGGAGAACAGTTCTCTCCTGGAGGTAACGTGGAGTGAAGCGCCGGAGTCCACTACCCAATCGAGAGGATCGCGCCCACACTGCCATCAAGTCTCGACTCACAAGTTAAGAGGAGATCTTCTTGTCTAGCAGAGACCGAGGACTCTTCCTCGCCTCGTCTCTTTTCGCCCTTCTCGCTTCCCAGCGTTCTCACGCTTCCATTTGAAAGTGAGAACCTTTTGATGTGGCCCTTCTTGCCACAATGATGGCACTCCATATCTTGGCACCGGGAGCGTGACTTACTCCGCCCTTTGTCTTCAGACTTTGGGCCACGTCCTCGGCTTCTTCCCATTGTTTCCGTAACAAGGACCTCGGGCTGCTGAGAGGTAGACGTCTCCTGAGAACGTCGCCTTACTTCCTCGTTCAGCACAGCTCCCTTTACCATCTCCAGTGTCACCACACTGTTCGGAGCTGTGTTGGCGATCGTGACCCTCATGGTTTCCCATGAGTCCGGGAGGGTTGCTAGGAGCCAAAGTCCTAGCACTTCGTCCTCGAACTTGATGCCCATGCTGTTGAGCCGGTCCACGCATCCCTCAAACTCGTTCAGGTGGTCGGCCACAGAGGACCCATCCTTGTATCGGATATGGACCAGCCGCATCAAATGGTAGATTTTATTGTTGCCAGGTTTGGAGGCAAAGAGCTTCTCAACTTCTCCCAAAGGGCTTTGGCATTTGTCTCCCTACGAACGTGGTTGTACACGTTTCGTCCCACAAATCGCCTAATGAACCCGCACACTGTTTGTGCTCCGAGTCCATACCGCGTCCGTTTATGCTTTGGGTTTTCCGAGGCAAAACCGGATCGTGCATGGACTTGACGAAGAGCAAGTCGGACATCTTGCTGCGCCGGATGTCAAAGTTTGAACCATTCAAACGAGACCATCTTGCTTCCAAACTCCATAAAGATCACCGTAGAAAAAGAACTGTCTCCGATACCACTTGTTGGAGCAAAACGCGCGGAAGGCCGAGCGGACACAACTTCGGACAGAACAGAGCAAAGGGCTCTCGGACGGACGTGAGAGGTAGAGAGAAAATGTGAGATGGAACACGAGAGTTTAACGTGGAAAGCCCTTCTATAAGTAAGGGAAAAACCACGAAAGAATACACTATAAAATGATTGTTTACAAGTGTTAGCTACACAAGCTCAAACTAAAGAAAAACAATCTCAAGTGTACAAACTCTCTCTAAGTGTTTCTCTCTCAAGTCTCACAAAATGGTTGCTCCAAAGGCACATGACCCACAACTCACAAAGCCTTCTCACTTGATGATAATAATAAATGATCTCAACCACCCTATATATATATACATATAAACAATATATATATTCAAAAAGGCTAGAGGCAACCCGCCCCTAACACTAGGTCGGGCAGTAGGCCGCTGCAGCCGCCGCCGAGCCGCGCACGCACGTCATGCAGCGCAACACCTTGGAAGTTGTGGCCGCATTTATTGCCGAGATCATTAATGAGAAGAAAGTCAGCGCACACGTGGATGGAGTCCTCGTCCAAGTTCTCTCGGTCATGACTCCTCAAACAAAAGTCCTCGTCCATTCTCAGATGGAGTCCGCGGACATATCCACTCGGGAGTGACCCCAACAATTTGCTGATGTGCTTGTTAAGCAATATGGATGTTAGTTGTCTTGCTGCCCGGTTTCTTTGGGCATAAGAGTGTGGATGAGGCCTTGGTGAATGCCTGATGTTGCTGCTCATCTGCTGAGTGGAAGCTGCACGAATTTGCTTCGGTGTCTGCGTTTCATGCCTGATCTTGATGAGATTATGGTGTTGGTGACATGATTATGTGGATCTGATGCCTAGGTGTTTATACACTGAAATCCTGCAGTCACATTGTCATTTGTTGCTGGAATTTTTAGCATCTGGTACTTTTGCATTTGCCTGCTATTGGGTTGCTAAATGTAACTGCATGGTTTCCAGGCCAAAGATTCCGGGATTCTTGGAGGTCTTATTTTGTTGCCAAGCTGGGATTGGGGCTGGTTATGTTGTCTGGCGGGCATGATGATTTTATTCGGTGATGATAAAATCTGCAGGTGGAATATAGAGTTCGGCTTACTGAGGCTTCGTTGTTTTTTGAATTGGCTGATCTGGGCTCGTGGTGGTTGCTGGCGAAGAATTTGGATACGCCTACAGCCTGGGACAGCCTTCTGCATATTCATTTCAGCTGGTAGGAGCTGGAGGATGGGCTAATGTTGTGGAGGGCTTGAAGTGTGCTGTGTTGTGTGATGAGGTGCTGAATGCTGCGCTACTGTGATGCTGTGTTGCAGATTGCAGAACCGGTGACTGTATTACTGTATTGCAGAATGCAGTGTATGTTGCTGTGGGCCTATCTGTATATGATTTGGTCCTCTGTTTTCGTCGTATAACGCTGTTCGCTTTGGTCTTTGATTAAATAGTGTGCGGGCCTCTAGTAGGTACTTTTTATTTCCTCTGTAACGAGGTGATAGGGGTATGTCCCGATGACCTTGATTTCATTCCAAGTCGGCAAAACACTTGGTGTAAAATCACTGTCTGTGTTATATTCTTTTCCCTTTAATCCAAATTCACTTACTTACTAAAAAAAAAAAAAATTGCTGGTAGATAAGACATCTACCAACGAAATCACAATTTCTCTTCGCATATTCCAACATCAAAACATTTTATTCAAATTTCGTTACATCTTATTAATTTCAGGGTGAATAGTGTACTTGATTCGATGAGCCTCCTTCATAATCTCTTCTTACAACTCCTTATCATTAGGCACACACAAACGATCTCGAAATCTTAAGACTCCATCAGCTTGAATATTAAAATTAATTTTAGAGTCTCGATTAAAATCACCCACAATTTCCATAAAAAATGGATCATTCGCTTGCTTCTCCTTAACCTTTTCTAGAATTTTCAGCTGTACTTGTAGATAAGACAATATCATCCTATTACCTTTAATATATTGTTTGATATTACAGTATTTCAGACAATCCAACATCTCTATTTCTTAATCTGCATCCTCGCCACAAAACTATTTTGGTGATTGAGAGCATTCACTACTACATTCGCTCTTCTTGGATGGTATTGAATCTCACAATCATAATTTTTCAGAAATTTCATCCACCTCTGCTACCTAATATTCAGCTCCTTTTACGAGAACAAGTACTTGAGGCTTTTGTGATCAGAATACACAAGAAATTTTTTATTGTATAAATAATGTCTCTAATTCTTCAATGCAAATACTACGGCGGCTAGTTCAAAATTATGGGCATAATTTTTCTCATGAATCTTCAATTGCCAAGACCCATACGCAACAACCTTCCCATTCTGTATTAAAACAAAATCCAGTCCAATCTTAGAGGCATCATAGTACACTTTAACCATCAGAATTGTCAGGAATGGTCAGAATCAGTGTAGAAGTTAATTGATTTTTTAACTCTTGAAAACTCCATTCACATTCTTTGGTTCATTCAAATTTAACCTCCTTCTTTGTCAACTGGGTGAGCGTCAAAGTAATACGAGAGAAATTTTTCACAAATCTGCGATAATACCCGACTATATCCAAGAAACTCCAAACCTTTGTCACTGTCATTGGTTGACTCTAATTAATTATAGTTTTAATCTTTTTCGGGTCTACCGAGACACTTCCATCAGAAATGACGTGTCCTAAAAATATAACTTCTTCAAGCCAAAACTCATACTTCTTTAATTTTGCAAATAATTTATGCTCCCAAAGAGTCTAGGGCACGGTCCTCAAGTGCGCCTCATGTTCCTTATAACTCTTGAAATAAATCAGAACATTATCAATAAATACCACTACAAATCTATCCAGATATGGCAAAAAAACTCGATTCATCAGATCAATAATAGCAGTAGGAGTATCAGTCAAACCAAATGGTATAATAAGGAATTCATAGTGACCACACATTATACATAATGCCATTTTTGCCACATCCTCCTACTTAATGCACAACTGATGATACCTTGATCAAATATCGATCTTTAAGAACACACAGGTTCCTTGTAATTGATCAAAGAGATTATCGATCCGTGACAAAGGATACTTATTCTTAATTGTAATTTTATTTAGCTCATGATAATCCACGCATAGCGGCAAAGTCCCTTCCTTCTATTCACGAACAAAATTGGTGCACCCCACGGTGACACATTAGGTCTGATAAAACCCTTATCCAGTAGTATTGCAATTTCTGCTCTAATTTTTTTAATTCAGTAGGAGCCATACGGTAGGGTGTCTTCGAAAATAGGTGCTGATCCTGGCACAGGATCAACCTCAAACTCTATCTCCCGGTGTGGCGGCAAGCTAGGCAGCTCTTCTGGGAAACATCCTCGAAATCACATACAACCGGTATCTCCTTGGTAGATATATTATAACTCTCCACCACGTTGGCATATGCTAAGTAAGCTTCACACCTGTCCTTCGATAAATGCCAAGTCAAAATAAAACTGGACCTTACCACCTACCGAATTCCTTGAATGCGAAAGGACTCACATTCCGAAATCACAAAGTCCACTTATGGAAATAATATATATTAGTATGATATTTAGACAACTAGTCCATACCAATTTTACGTCAAAGTCACTCATCTCTAACAAAATCAAATCAGCAACTAAATGCAACCCATTCACCTCAATAATATACCCCGGGTACAAAATATCCGTAATAACAGATGATCCTATAAGGTCAAGACAGTCAAAGAAATATCTAGGATCTTAGGAGACAATGTAAGATGATATGCAAATTAATGTGAAATAAAAGAATGGGTAGATCCAGAATTAAAGAATACAGAACCAGAGGTACCACAAATAAAAAAAGTACCTTCCACTACATTGTCAGAGGGCTTCGCCTCCTCAACAGACATCGCATAGGCCTAGTCTGGAACAATGGGTTTAGTCACTAGGGCCCTCTTTGGATGGGGACAATCTTTAACTTTGTGCCCTGATTATCTACAATTAAAACATACACCCATCAACTTGAAGCAAGGCTTGCTTCCATGTTGCTTCCCACAATGCTGGCAGGGATTAGCTGAAGCTTGCGTGGTCGGTGCAGGTTGATTGACCTTCTTGTTCTGATCAGATTGCTTAACCCTCTTTGGTGGTCTCTCCAAGCTCATACTTGAGCTTGCATTGACACCACTTTGACTTGACATCCTCTTTTTAAAAAACTCTTCTTTCTTATGGATTAGGGCACGATCTAACACTTCAACGTAAGTCGGCAACTTTAGAGTCACCAACTGTTTCCAAATTTCATCTTTTAAGCATTGAAGAAATTTTCTTTCATTCCTATCCTCATCCTTCACCATGTACGGTGCAAACCGGGACAGCCCTATAAACTTAGTATCATATTTAGTTACTATCCAGTTGCCTTGCCTCAATCGAATAAATT
Source organism: Nepenthes gracilis (assembly GCA_033239525.1). Taxonomy (NCBI): domain Eukaryota; kingdom Viridiplantae; phylum Streptophyta; class Magnoliopsida; order Caryophyllales; family Nepenthaceae; genus Nepenthes; species Nepenthes gracilis. The sequence continues at coordinate 8,422,571 of BSYO01000036.1, read as the reverse complement.
CCTCCTCTTTTTGTTCACAGAAACTAGAAGGAAAGTATTTTTTCATAAATCCAGTCTCAAACATGACCCAAGTTATCTCATTCTCAGGTACTCCCATAGCTATTTTTTTCATCTGCCACTAGTGATGTACTTCACCTTCCAAACGGTAGGTAACAAATAATACTTTGTCATCCCCGGAATACCAGATGACTGCAAACACTTTTTTCAGCCGTTGGAACCACGTATCGGCCTTTACCGGGTTCGGCTCACCCATAAACTTTGGGACTCTCTCCTAAATGAACCAATTATAAGCAAATGCCCCAAGATTAGCAAGAGTTGGAGCCAGAGCAGGAACAGGAACTGGAGCTAGATTTTATTGCCCTATAGCCTCTATAATGTCGGCCATTCTTCCAAGCAAATTCAGATATTCTGCCTCACGATCCTATGGATGACCACCATGAACTGGCCTTCTTCTACGAGCCATTGCTAAAACACTTTCTGAAATAAAAACAATGTAGGCCAGTTACAAAACTCTACTAGACACTAACTAGGGTACTATAAACTACGCGATCAAACATAACCACTGACCCTAACTTAGTCCTAGCTTAAGTCGATTAACCTACACCTTCGTCTACTTGTCCTTTCTATCTTATTCTAACCTAGGCTTTCACATAAGATGTAGATCAAGTTTAAGGCATCTCCTTCTCTAAAACCACATGTGATGAACTAGATAAACTTAATATCAGCCAACCTAATGTCCATCAAATACTAAACACAAATTATATAATATCCAATCATGTAAAGCATCCAAGCATAACATAGAATCCAAATATTGCCATAATATATTCGTGGCTCTAATGCTATATCACCTAGATATAACGTCGAATTAGAGAGATGCCAATATGTACCAAAAATAAACTACAATAACCTGTGGAAGCAATGTATATAACCATTAACATATCGGAAACAATATCTACATAAGTATCATCAAAACGTCCATGATAGAACAAAATTCTCTTTATACATTTACATAATCCACAAAATTAGTCCTTTTATGCCTAGAAACCTGTAAACTTCTAGTCCACTTCATCTAATATCAACTAGTGCTTATCTGAAGGTAAGAAAAATAAGGAAATGAGCTAAATATTTAACAATGTATATATATAATCAAAGACAATGCAGTATACTCAAAAATAAATTAAGGACTGGATTAGGAACAAATGCATAGAAAATATGATCAAATAACATTTTCAGAATACATTTCACTTTTCATATTTTATCTCTAATTTCCTTTAATCTTCCAAAACATGCAGAAATTTAATTAACTTCAGGAACCAAGGTTAGTAAGGCTTACTAACTAACGGAGTGATCAATCGAGAAATGGAATATGTATGTTTTCACACATTCTAAGGCACTATCCACGTCATTCAACACTTCGTGGTTAGCAGTAAACCTTTAACCGATATATAAGGCCATATTTCTCATGCCACCATAGCATCTCCCATGACCCAGGAGTATTCCTTGATCTATTATTGTAATTTTCTAAAGTATACCAAAGACTACTATCAACTGAAATAAAATTCTTGATCCAATTTCATGATTACTTTTTAGATTGTATATTAAAAACTCTACACAAATATTCATAATTCTTCTTTCTTGATTTTCTCACTCCGAGGAAAAAACCAAATAGCAGATAACAAATTGTAGAATTTTAATTCCTTAATGTAGATATACATTTCCATGTTCAGTGTATAGAAACTTATTTCATATTCTTGATACAGATACAGATTTTCATATGTTTGGGATACATACACAAATCTCATATTCCCATAGAATTATACAGATGCATAGTTTCATATTCTTGTGAACTTAAATTTTAAACTTTAACTGATAATTTTTTCATAAAAATAGATATGCAGATAATTATGGCCATTACAGAACAGATAATTTTTAACATAGACAGATGAATAGATAATAGTAAACTTTACATATATTTTTATTACTCTTACAGTATAACTATAAATAGTCCATAAATCATATTTTTCAAATTCTGGTTGTACAGTAAAATTGGATACTTTTACAGATATAAAACAGTAACTAAAAATTAAATAAAAATATATATATTATAATACATACATTTAAATATGAAACTTGTTCATAAAAACATGAGAGAGCAGTAAAGTATAAAATTTAATCAGTAAAAAATTAACAAGATTAAGGTATCGAATAATAATATCCATAGAAAAATTCAAGAAACAGTAAAAAAGGAAAGACAATGCTTAGAGTATATTTACTTTAACCCGATCTATAAACTTTTTTCTTTAAAAATGACCCGATTCAAACCCAAAACCTCTTTCTCTCTCTAACCTTTTCTCCTCCCTTCTATTTCTCTCACCTTCTCCTTTCTTCATACAAAATGGCTGAGATTCCTTTTATTTTCATATATATATATATATATATATAATTTATTTTTAAACAATAAAATTTACCAAATCTTATCCAAAGAATCAGATAAGGATGACCAACGCTCGAGCGCTGGTTGAGTGTCCTTCAAGCACTGGCCGTATACGGCCGGCCATGCTTGAGCGTGACTCGAGCACCCATCAGGCATCCACATTCTAGAATTTGCCCTTGCTTTGAGCTCGAGCATCCTTCGGGCAATGTTGTTCTGGAAATAATGCTATTAGGCATGGCTCGGGCTCTACTCGGGTGACATCATACTGGATTTTGCAGTCGTACACCGCTCGGTCGTGCATCAAGCGACCTCCTCCCTTCTTCCATTTTGCTTCCCGAATTTTTATTTTGTACTTATATTTAACCCAATTTTGATTATATTACCTTAATTACTCATAATTATCATGTTTTGAAGATCGGTACCTTACACGGGTGGAGGGAATGAGAGTAATGGCGGAGGTCCTGACTCTAACACTTCTGCACAACGGGGAGCGGCTTGTGAGTGCACTCGCAAGGGAGCAGCTAGGAGAAAGGAAGAAATAGATAGTTCCCTTTGAGATTTGATTACTTCGAGAGCAAAAGAGAGTTCTTTGTTTTATCTAGACAATCAAGAGAAAGGATTCTTCTCCTCCCTTCATCGGTAGGAGTGAAGGGTATTTGTAATACTAATATCGATGTAGTTTTGGTGCCAAGGCTGGTGACAACTATCACACTAGGATTTGCCAAACTGTCGTGGAGATGGTGGAGGCTACTAATGTTAGTTGTATTTTTGGGGCAGCTGTGCAATAATTGGTAGTCCTCACCAAACTTCTGCAAGACGGTGGTTGCTAGTATCGCCTACATGCACATGCTGTTGTGACTAGACTGTCGGCTACCAAGCTGGAGGGTTCCCTGTATGGCGATTGGCCAGTCCACTTGGGCTGTCCATTGGGCTTACTTGGTGCTTATTTTTGTCTACTCATCACAAGATGGGCTACGGCTGGGCCAATTGTGGCGCCTCTTGGGCGTCGTACCTCATAGGATCTTGCTGAGCTTAGTCTCCTTGGCACGCTAACAAATGGGCCTGGAGCTAGGTTAGCCTGCAGTGCTATAGGATCCATCACTAGCCCCCCATGCTGGGTGGTTGAGTTTTGCTAGTTCCCGATATGCCCGATGATGGGACATTTCTTGCAGGGGTCGCCTTCAAGCATTCCTATTTGTGGCGTTCTACATTCTTTTATGTGGGTGCTCAGTGATTTGGTGCTCTATTTGGAAAGATTTGGATGCGATTTTTTGGACCTGGTGATTCTCTGTGGATGGCACTAGCGGGTGCGATTCCTTGCAATAATGGCTCATCGATTTGCTTTTTTGGCTATAAATGGAGGGCTTGTTGTGCTTCACTTCATCAACCGCTCTTCTGTTGGTTGAATGATATGAGAGATCAAGGTGGGCACAGAGCCTACGCTGCCATTGGTCGGAATCAAATAGAGTTCTGAGAGATTCAAAGGAGCATTTCTAGTCTGACGCAATTTCCCTACTTGGGTTGTTCTCTTACTATAACAAGGGTGGTCTAATCATAGGGTCGCCGTTATCTTTCTCCTCTTTGCCGGCATTCGGTTCTCCGACACTAGAGGAACTTCGGAGGGTAGGTTCTTTAGCCCACCGACTTGTCACAAGCCCAGGGCGAGCGTTGCCACTTTCGATTCCCTCTCACGGGGTTACTGTTGAATGTGTTGGAGTTGCTTTCAGAGTCTACTAGGGATAGGGCCGTCTTTGTCGTCTTTGGTCTGACTTAGTTCCATTGGCTACGGCTCATATTGATGGAAGATCTTCGAAGGGTGACTCCTAGGTGAGAGCGGGCAAATGACCCCTCTCCTTTGCCTGGGAGGACTTGCCATTTCTTCCCTATTTGTATATGGTCCTTGGATAGGATGGTCAGCGGGGAGACAATCTCCGGGAAGATAGCTACTTTTCATTTTCCTATTATGCCTGTCTTTTTCGAACCTGTTTGACTGAATGCTATCGGGTCATTACTCCATGTATTTTTCCTTCTTATTATCTTATACATTCGTTGATGTAAGTTTTATACTTTGTAAAAGAAATTAATGAATGGAACTATTAGGCATTTTTTATTTCTATCGCATGGCTCTAATATTCTTGCATAATTTAAACGATTACAATCTTCGGATGCTACTTTTGACTGCTCAACCCTCATTAGTTTGGCAGTTCGGCCCTGTTAACAACTCCATCTTTTGGCAATTTGACTCACGATGGCTTGTCTTGATGCCTGGTCTGGACGTGGCCGGTTGAACCAGCCTCCAGTCCACCAAGGTCATGCACCATCGGTCCATGATCTGGGGAAGTGATGCGCCAGGGCATCGATAGCTGAGCTACGTCACCGTTGTGTCAAACAGAGCATTAGAGTGCATTGATTGTGATGGGAAGCACCATGTCACATGTCATGATGGCACTGACGAAAAGACAAGCTGCTTCAGCATTTTTAAACACATGATTTTAGGCCAGGGCAAGGACTATTTAAGCACTAGTTCCATCTTTATTTCTACGGGCCTTTGCGCTGCGAGCCTTTCTGCTTCAGTTCTTCGTCACCCTTCTTTCTGATCTGCCTTGGTCTTTAAATGGCTAATGAAGGCTTCATTGACATTCTTGATCTGTTGGCTTGACTAGGGAAATTGTCATCTTCTTCTAAACCTACGTCTTCGACTAAGGAGGTAAGCTTCAACAAGGAGATGACAAGGGAAGTGGGAGTGGAAGACTTGGTAGGCGTGGCGGCTGCTACGAAGGGGCACCATTCAGAGGCCTTGATTCTTGGACTCCTAGGGTATCTAAGGGCACCCCCTAATTTTGAATTCTCTGGATCTTTAAACTCTCTGTGTCTACGGGAGCCTGAGATCGCTCATGTGCTAATTGTGCGTGCAGAACAAGCTATTGCAGAGGCGGAGTGTTGGGTCAATGCCTTCGTTAGTAATGCACTACAAAATCAACAGCGGGCCAACTATCTTGATCGGGCTCTGTTCGAGTCCAAGGAGAGAGAACAAGAGCTCTCTGAGGCTAATGCACAAGCTTTGGCTTGGATCGCATTGCTTGAGGATGAGCTTCGAGAGAGTTGGTAGTGGGTTAGTGATTTGCAAGACGTGTGTGCCCAACTGTATGAAGAGAGGAGGTCCAAACTCTGCTCTGAGGAGTTAGCCTCGGTACTGGAGGGGCGGTTCCAGGAGGGCGTTCACTTTTGCTGGTGGATCGTCTCCATGGCAGCTCCAGACTTTCCTATTGACTTTTTGGACTAGTGGAACACTGGAGTTAGCTGCCATGCTGAGCTGACTGGATACCCGAAGTTGGAGGGTAGGCCCATGCTGCATCCTTTGCGTCAGACATGCCGATCATTTTGCCAACTGGTTCCTTTGCACCAACCGGTCATTTTATTCCAACCGGTCATTTCACTCAAAATTACAATCAGCATTTCTCTTTCAAACCACCGGTTGTAAGTCAACCGGTATTTTCTTTCTCATAGAGGAAAGAAAGGATGAAGCACAGAACGGTGTAAATAGAAGAAAAAAGAGAGAAAAGCCGGACAGCAACGTATTCCAGTATTTTCTCTCTAAAAATGTTGGACACAAAAGCATTTCAAAATCTCCTCTCACAGGCAGCTAGACACGGATCCATTGTGATTCTCTCTTTCATAAGCAATTGGATTTCCTATTTGCCCAGCTGGCACCTACAGTACCATTCCAGCATTTCTCGACATCCATGAGTTCGTTCCGGTGTCAATTCCAAACCAACTGAAGCAAAATCCACTTCGGATTTCGTTCACTCTAAGAATTCCACTATGGAATCTCACTTCCATAATTCCACAAGGAATAACCAACGTTGCCCTGGGGGCCCTTTCTTCAACCGTTCATACTGCAACTTCAAGAAGAAGAAATGAAGAAAGCACCCGGCCTAGAAAATATACATGCTAAATATCCAAATCCAAGTCGGCTCAAATAATTTGATTTCATTCAAGATAGAAGGCTGAGGGGCAACATCCTTGCCACCTGAGATGAACTATTTCGCTAGAGTAATAAGTCCGGCCTAAGGACATAGTAGGACTTGTTAGAAGAGGCCACGCTAGGGGCTTCCGCTCTGTACCGTTCTCTAATACCCAAAAAAAGGGGGTTTAATAAAACCTATATTTGGCCCTATAGCCGGTTTGAGTCAAACCGGCTCCAGTTGGCCTTCAACATTAAAAAAAAAGGAAAAATGAAATTAGTTGGCAAAACTGCAGCAAAACAGTAAAGAAGAAAGAAAAAAGAAAAAGAGAGAAGAGAACGGAGAAGAGCAGGGTGTAGAACGGCTGCGACCTCCATCGCCGGATGAAGCGATGCCGAGATCAAACGCCCGTGAAACCTTCTCTACGTTTCCCCCTCGATTTTGTGCCGCGATATGAAGAGGAGGATTGAAATCGTGAACCCTAGGTGCGAATGCCATAATCGCCGCCATTGGAGGAAAACCAGTAAATTGAAGCAGGTAAATCCTTCATTACTCTTTAGGGTTACCGATCTTGTGTTTGCATATGGCAAACTTATGATAATCTGCCGAAATTTTGGTGGATCTTGAGGCGAGGTAGAGAGAGAGTGAAGGCACCGACGGCGCTTGCGTGAGCTGCTTCGCTGCTTTCCCCGTTGCTGGTGGCTTTAACCATGACCAACGATGCTGCCAATCCCGAGATTATCCTCCAGATCCTCTCAGCCGGCATGACCCACTTCGGCGCGCTTTGTTTCTCACTCCAGAAGCAGCATAGTAGCACTCTTGTATTTTCCTCTCACAGCTTCCAGGTCGGCATTTTTCTATCACAACAACCCGGCCGACATTATCCTGCCCGGCATTTTCCTCTCATTCTAGGGCAGCATTTTCCTCACACAACTTCCAGGTCGGCATTTTTCTATTACAACAACCCGGCCGACATTATCCTGCCCGACATTTTTTTCTCATTCTAGGGCAGCATTTTCCTCACACAACTTCCAGATCGGTAATCTCCACTCACAACCGCCCGGTCACAACAGCTCTCCGGATTTTTTCTCTCACAAATTGTCAGTTGATACTTCCTCTCACACAATCCAAGCTGGCTATTTTCACTCATAGCTGGCCGGCCCAAAATCCTCTCCGGATTTACCTCTCACAAATAGCCGGTTTGACCAAATTGCAACGATTTGACTAGGTTGCTTCCGGAAATACCTCTCAACTGGTTTGACCAAGTTGTCTTCTTCAAGCATCTTGGTTGATGCTTCCCATAAACCTGCTCCAGAAGGTTTGATTGAGGCGCTTCATCAGATGCCTAGTGCCCCTGTCTTGCCCAGTGCTGTCTCTCCCTGCCCTGGTGGTGCTCATGTCTCCTGCCCGTCAGACTCCTCTTGGTCCTCTGTTGTTGAGAAAAGGGCTTTTGGAGGTAAGTGTTCCCTTAAATTTTTTCCTCCAAATACTTTAGACTCGGAAAATATCATTTTATCCCCCCCTCCCGAGGTCACCAAACAGGGGGAGGACATGTGGGGTCCAACCCTTGTTGGATATTTCGTCGGCAACCCTGTTCACTTTAATGTGGTCAACTATATCACCATGAAAATTTGGAAGAGATTCGAGCTACAACGTGTGGCTTGTAACGAATCGGGGTTTTATTTCTTTAGATTTTCATCTACTTCCATGCTTGAAAAATGTTTAGCTAATGGCACGTGGGACGATCGGTCATCCGTTTTCCTTAAACATTGGTGGCACGGTATGATTTCGACCCGCGAGGAACACAAATCCTTTCCTACCTGGATCACACTTTTTGGAATCCCGGTTGAATCGAACCCCATTTGGGTTTAAGCTGGATTGCGAGTGCGGTTGGCAAACCACTCTATTTAGATCAGGTCAACAAAAGCTTGAGCATTTGGGTTACGCCGGGGTATGTGTTGAATTGGGGGTCAATGCCCCTAGACCAGATCTGTGAAGATTCGGACAAAAGGATGCCCAGTGAACTAAATGATCATCTCTGTGAAATCAAAATTGAGTACCTTCATTCGCCGTCATGGGCGCTCCCGGTCAGCGCGAGGACTTGAATCACCCAATCAAACCTTCTTGGGTCCCCAAGAAGGTTGCCCCCTCTCGGGATATTTCAACCTCCTCCGTTCCGTCTCGGTCGCCTCCCGCTTAAAAAAATCCATTGCGGCTGCCACTGCGTCCATAGATATCGTCCCTAAGGCCATAACGACCTCAACTCGTTTATGGCCTTACAAGTGGATGCTACAAATGAATTGTCAAGAATGCCCCGTTCGAGTTCTCCTGCATTGCCCTTTGGATGTGATCAAGCCCCTCCTCCTAGTCACGAGGGTCGTGCCTCCGATGAGGCGCACGTCTCGGCACTAGCCGACCCGGCTCTGCCACTTGGCCATGACAGGGTCGGCTTGTCCAGTCTTCTATCCTGCTCACCTCCCCCCCTGGGCCTGGTTGTTCAAACCGTGATTTGGAGCCTCCCGGTCCGCCCCCTACGAAACTCGAAAGGGCTTCCTCTGCCCCTGGATTGATTGAAACGCTTAATCCTTGTTCTTCTTCCACCCCTAACCCGCCAGATGGCACCCATCTTTGTGCCTCTGTGTCGGGCCCCATTGGCTGTTTGACAAATGGTGGCCCACCAACAAACATTGGGGGCCGTGGCTCTTCCCGTAGAAATCAAAAAAAACTCGGGGGGTTAAGAATCCTCCCCCCCATCAACCTTAACCCATGACTAACATTGCCTGTTGGAATGTGAGGGGACTTAATGGGAGTGTTAAAGCCCACGAAGTCTGCAACCTCATTTCATCCCATAGGTATAGTATCGTTGGCTTAGTGGAGACCAAGGTTGCGGAGAGAAACTCTGTGGCTGTCTCCACTAGAATCAAACCTAACTGGTCTTGGTTTATGAATTACTCTTCGTGTTCGGTGGTTGGATTTGGGTTGGTTGGGATCCCAATCTGATTTCATTTGCAATATTCTTTCCTCTCGAGGACCAGGTCGTCCATCTTGATGTCCTTCTCCTTGAGGAGAATACGGATGCATTCTGTCCTTCATTTATGGTGCAAACTCAGAAATTTCAAGTAGGCTCCTATGGGATAGCCTTCGCGCGGTGTCTAACCATCCGGGCGACCTCCCTTGGGCGGCCCTCGGGGATTTCAATGCTATCCGGTATCCGTCCGAGGCCCTGGGAGGGATTTGGCATAACAAAAGCTCAATCGAGCTTGAAAATTTTCTTAGAGACTGTGATCTTAACGATGTGTGTCATGAAGGCATGCACTACACCTGGAATGATGGGCGTGACTCTTCCCTTCGTATCTACAGAAAGCTTGATCGTGTTGTCGCCAATGGGTCTTGGTTTGATAAATTTCGTAGAGCTAAAGCCTTTTTTCCCCCTCCCAGGCTCTCTGACCACTCGGCCTGAAGAGCCATCGCAGGCTTCAAAACAGCTATAAGCTTCCACATCGGTGCACCAAACCAGCGGCAGATTAGTTTCAGCATCCAAATTATGTGAGCTTCAGAGCCAAGGACAACAGCAACCGGGCCTCTACACATCTTCAAAATCTAGCAGCAACCGGGCAGCAAACCAAGGACAGCTGCACAGCCCCATTCAAAACTAGAGCCAACAGCAGTCCATCATCGATTCAGCAACAGCAAATATACTGCAACAACGCAGAATACAGCTGCATCTCATCCCCAACCCCAACGCCATCACCAAGACAGCACCGTCCAAGGGTACCCAGCAGATTAGCAGCCAAATCAAGAGCATGGTAAAAGCCCGACTTCATCCACATGCGAAATGAAGAGCAGCAACCCTTCCTAGGAATCGAGACCATGCCAAACGACGGCAAACGGGGAATACCCAACGGCAAAGACAAAGGCAACGCCCACACCCAACTCCCCAACACCTACAAATGGTTCAGCGACAACCATCGGCATCATGGTTTTATAACAGCACAACCTTAAAACACAACAAGCCATAGCATCTCGAGGACATTTGATAGCCATGGTTCAGCAAGCGGCGTACATCAAACGGAAAAATAGCGGGGTCCATGTGAACACCCGGTAGCATCAAGAATCAAAGGCAAGCGACAACATGGCTCCAGCAATACAGCTTCTCATAACAGCTAGTATGCTGGAAACCATGGACAGCACAACCCTGCTTCAGCTGGAGAGAGCAAACAGGCCAGCTCTACATGAATCAGCATCTCATCCCACACCACACCACCAATGATAGTCCGAACCATCAATACCGGCTTCATCCCATAACCAAGATCATCGACAACAAACCAAACAAGAATGCCACAAGACTCGTTATTCGTTTCACCTGTCGGCCTAACATCCAGCGCACCTAAGGCTGCAAAGGAAAACCGAACAGCAACATCACCCAAGCTTAATTCCAACACTCAAGAAACCAGCCAACATCTTACGGACCATGCCAACCAGCCTTCCACACCAAAATGTCCACAAGCAGTCATAAAGATACAACTACCAACATTTGTAAGAGGAATAGAATTCATCCAACATTACAGCAGCAGTACCAGCACATATCCAAATTTGTGAGATAGCACCAGATTCCCATAATGCTACAACAATGCAGATACAGCAGTATCAAAGCCTCATCAGATCAAAAGCATAGTAACCAACACAACGACCCCGAGCCACAACCTGGCAGGTCATATGCAATATCAGCTGCAGGAAGGCTACAACTAGATAACCTGAACATCCCCACTTCATTATACAAGTACAGGATGCCACCAATCCAGAACCAAGCCAACAAAATCAACCGACCCAGAGACCAGGTTTCCCGAAGTTCCAAGACCAAGTTTACAATGCATTCCACCCAACAAAGAATGGATGTTTTCAACTCACCATGTATCTTGACCCCGTTAACCATGAGGCATACAAAGAATGGATGTTTTCAATTCAATAACTTCATTACTCAATATCCCCAATTTATTTCTACTGTTCAACAGTGTTGGCAGAGTAGTGTTCAGGGGGATCCCATGTTCCAGATTGTGTCCAAATTGCGGCTCCTAAAAGGGAGGATAAAGGACCTCAATCGAAGCATTGGCAACGTCTCAGAAGAAGTATCATGAACACAAAAGGCCCTTGAAGATTATCAGAAGGCAAGTCTCCTTTCTGGCCTCCTTCCCAGCGTTAGTGAGGAAGAGAATTATAAAGCCCCTTACCGCAGGGCCCTGAGGCAGGAATTGGATTTTTTTCAACAAAAAGCGAAAATTAACTAGCTCAAAGAGGGAGATCAACGCTCAAAATTTTTCTTTCGCTCTATTGCTGGGAATCGTAACAGAAATAAGATCCTTTCCTTAACCAAAGAGGATGGCTCTCCCACAAACAGCTTGGATGAGGTTCATCATCTTTTCATTAACCATTTCACTCACCTCCTGAGAATTGGCAGAACAACTAATCATTTTAACAAGGAAAGACTCCAGCCGTTTATCCTCCATTCTGTTCCTGACCACCTCCGCCATGGTCTCTGTAGTCCAATTAGTGCTAAGGAGATCAGACAATCCCCTCTTCTCAATAGACGATTGTAAAGCTCCTGGCCTGGACGAATTCTCTGCAACATTTTTCAAAGCGACCTGGAATGTTGTTGGGTCTTCGATTGTTGCAGCTATCTAAGATTTTTTCCATCATAGGAAGCTCCTAAAACAAATTAATGCGACCATCATAAGCTTAATCCCGAAGGTTAAATCTACATCAAAGGTTTCTGATTTTCGACCCATCTCCTACTGCAACATCCTGTACAAGATCATCTCTAAGATTATTGCTAGCTGTCTACTACCTACTCTGCCTTATTTTGTAGATAAAACCCAAACAGCTTTCGTCTCTGGAAGAAGCATTGAAGACAATATCCTTCTGGCCCAGGAATTGCTACATAAATATCACTTGAATAAGGGAGTTCCGTGTTGTGCTTTGAAGGTGGATCTGATGAAGGCCTACGACTCCATTCAATGGGACTTTATGATGGCCGTACTAGAACTAATGGGCTTTCCCCTTTCACTGATCCGATGGGGCAATGCATTACCACCACTTCTTTCTCAATTAATATAAATGGCGAGTCTGTGGGTTTCTTCCGAGGTGCCAAGGGTCTTAGACAGGGGGATCCACTCCCGCCTTACCTCTTTATTTTGGCAATGGAAGCTCTAAATGGTATCCTGGAAATCAAGGCTTGCCAAAACAAAGATTTCCAGTACCACTAGAGATGTGAGAAAACAAGAGCTGTGATGCTTGGTTTTGCGGACGACATCCTTCTGTTTTCCAAAGCAGACATAAATTCAATTAAGATTTTACATGATTGCCTCAAAGAATTCAAAAATCTATTCGGGCTTTCTCCTAATCCTGATAAAAGTGAAATTTTTATCTACTCAGGGAATGAGGACACCAATCTGATTATTCAATGCATACTCGGTTACAAAAGAGGTAAACTTCCAGTTAGATATCTAGGTGTCCCTCTCATCACCTCTAAGCTCTCCAGTAAAGATTGCAAACCTCTCCTGGACAAAGTACATCAGAAAATATCATCGTGGAGGAACAGATGACTCTCTTTTGGTGGGCGACTCCAGTTGATTTCATCCATCCTCTCGACAATCCACACGTACTGGGTATCAATGTTCATCATTCCAAAATCCATCCTGAAGAGTATGGATCGGTCCATCCGTAAATTTCTGTGGCACGGTTTCACTAAAGGTAAATCTACAACAAAGGTTGCTTGGAAAGACGTCTGTACGTCTAAAGAGGAAGGTGGATTGGGCATAAAAAACATTGTAGCATCCAACAAAGCCCTGTTGTGTCGCCATTTTTGGAGGATCATCACAAAGGACCTAGCCTTTGTATGGGTAGCATGGTGTTATGCCTATCGCATGAAAGATAGGTGCATCTGGACCATTAAAATTCCTAACTCAACTCCCTGGAGTTGGAAAAAACTCATGAAGCTTCGTATTATTCTTCGCCACATGATCCGCTACCATATTGGTAATGGAGTCGACACATTCCTATGGCTGGATTATTGGAACCTTCTTGGACCTCTCTATGATTGGTTCGGTGAGAGAATCAAGTGCATAACCGGGTTGCCTACTGATGCAAAAGTCAAGGATATCATCCAGCAAGGAGAATGGATATGGCCTAATCCTTTTGACATGGAGGTTGCTGCGATTGTAGATAGCATGCCATCGTATAACCCAAATTCCTACCGTAGTGATGTGATAAAATGGTGTGATGGCAGCAATGGGGTTTTCTCATCAAAATCTGCATATGGATTATTCCAGGAGTCCAAAGAAAAGGTGGCTTGGTTTAATATAGTATGTGGCCCAAAGTACACTCTTGCTCATGCTTTCATTCTGTAGCTGGTAATGCGCCAAAGGCTAAGCACCCTAGATCGTGTTAGCACTTTCATCCAGAAATCGGCATCACGTACTTTGTGTACCAATGGAACCGAAAGTCACGATCATCTTTTCTTTACTTACCCTTTCTCTTCTAAAGTTTGGCGGTTGATGCGCCGCAAGGCTGGGATTAGGTGGCCATACTCTGAATGGCATACCAACATTATCTGGGTTGCTAACTTATGGAAAGAAAATAACCTCAAAGCTCTCTCCTTCCGCCTCACACTTGCTGCAACTGTTTACTTTATTTGGAAAGAAAGAAACCAACGTATTTTCAAAAAGTCATTGCCTCAGAATGTATCCCAAATGATTCATCAAATCACTACTACGGTTCGTTGTAAACTGGAAAACACTCCCTTTGACAGGATGTAAAGTAACAGATCTATTCTAACAAAATGGAGTATCCCACTATTAAGCTGAATGTATGCTGAAGACCTGTGCTGAAATGGACTGATAAAGATGGATCACGGGTGAGTTCCTTGTTGTCTGGAATGAATAACAAAGTCTATCATCTCCAGGTATTAGACCGAGATGATGCTTACTGCCCGAGATCAAAGTTGATGAGTTTTTGGTTTGTGCCACTTCAAAACAACCATGGTACTAGTAAAGTACCGACCTCTTTTTTCTGCTAAGTTCCGAGATACGTGACCCGAGATACTAAATCACGATCTAGTTGGACCGAGGTTTTTTTGCTAAATTCCAAGATGCTACCAACCGAGGTGATTATAGCCTTGTGTGTGACAATTGTCCGAGATGTAAACGGCCGGGATGCAAGCGACGAGATGCGTTAGGATCTCCTTTGGACCGATGTTATTTGTTTGTTTTTTTTTTGCTTTCGTTACCGGTTATCTAGGTTTAATGATATGATTTTCGTTTCCTGGGAAAGCCCCGCATCTATGTTCTAAACCCACGTCGAAAAATCACTTTGTGATAGAATATTGATTTTGTACTTTTTCTTCTTATTTATAAACTTAATTACTTAACAAAAAAAGATATTACATTTTTGAGATACATATTATTCATTATGCGTTATTAATTATGATCATTTATTAGGTATTTAACTCACAATTATATTTTATTATCTCTAGATTTGAGTTAATTATATAGTACTAACGAGAGATCCTATATTTGCTACTTGACTTTTAGGTAAAGTTGATTTTAGAGATTAGTTGCTATCGTTTCTTTTAGTGACAGTTAAATTACATTTTGATAGAAGATTGGTGAATTTTGTTGGGTTGCAACCCTTGTTTGTTAGTTGTTTTTATTTTTATAAATATTTGGTTGATATATTAATGATATGATAATTTTATATTAGAAAATATTAAAATTATGATGAATATTCAATGGTTTTAGATTTTGAGATTATTCGCATGAGCAATCATAGTCGAGTCTAATGATTAGGGCTCAAGTTGCTACACTAAAAGAGTAATAAGGTTTTGCTCGAATGAATCTGTATCAGGAAACAAAGTAAACGAATTTTTAATTGCCTGTAAGGGGGTGAGAACCAAGCTTCACGATGAACATAAAACAGGTGTTTATAGTTTTGGCTCGGCACTAAACATGCATGTCTAACACGCTGCCATCATATCTTCCTCAAGTCCTAACAATGAAAAGAGATATTGTTCAATATTTTAATTATTATTTGATATATATATCAGCATTTGGTCTCTAATACTAAGTTCTTTTGATAATACAAAAACTACAGTGGCAACGACAGGGGAGGTACATAGCTCCCTCAAGATTTTATAAATAATAGTCCGATGCTTTTTCATATGGATGCGTACCTTAAATTTGGATTTGATTTAAGAAATTTCTTGTTGAGCTCTTTAATCCTATAACTCAAATTTTGGACACTATAAATAAAAAAA
Source organism: Nepenthes gracilis (assembly GCA_033239525.1). NCBI lineage: Eukaryota > Viridiplantae > Streptophyta > Magnoliopsida > Caryophyllales > Nepenthaceae > Nepenthes > Nepenthes gracilis. Next base: position 8,406,865 of record BSYO01000036.1, on the reverse strand, counting down.
AGAGTTAAAAGGGTCCGAAACTGATTTCCTGTTTTATCATTGTCACCCAAGTTAGTTAAAATCTAATCAAACTAAATGGTAGTAAAGATATGGTTCAAAAGATAAGTTGCAAGAAGGGAATGGTTAACACTAACAGATTTTACGTGGAGATGAGGTTGTCTAAATAATGTGCTCCTCTTTTTCTAATATGCAAATTTTAGTGTTACAATTTAGACGTTCAAGGCTTATTCTTCAATTTATCCTTAATACCTAAGTTAAACTCTAACTAAACTACATAGCAAGAAAGATTTGGCAGAGAAAGATAGGCTTCTAGAAAGTAGTGATTAGCACTGATAGATTTTTTTGTGGAAATGGGGTTGTCTAGATGCATGCTCCTACTCTTTTCTTGATGTGCGGATTTAAGTGCTACAGGACTTGTAT